>JACMZG010000698.1:0-15473 GCA_018340805.1 Microvelia longipes
TGAATGATTATCATCTAGTTTTTATATAACTTGATTTCGATCAGAGAAAAAGTGATATCATCCACATCAAAGATTAAACTTATGCAAATTGTCTTGAATGCGATATCTGAAGTAGTATAAATCCGAAGTTTCTTCGTGTTTGCACTGCTAAAATGCATGCATATAATCTGTTATAGTATTGCCTTGAATTTCATTGTTAGGAATATTAGATTGAATAAAATTCTGCGTAATTGGCTTTCTCAATTCTTGATGGATAATTGCTTATTTCTCTATATTTTTAATTGTTAAAGGCGTATATTTGATAGTTGCTTAATTATATGTAAATCATATAATGCAGAAGTACTTATTTTTAAGATATTGTTGATTTCGAATGCTTTAGAGTGAACACAGTATATTATCACATTCAAGTATCTATATCTTTATGTCATTATGTTCTGGAACGAATCTAATGAGTAGAACACCTGAAGTTTTTGCTCGTGTTTTCTCCATTGTTAAATTTATGCATTGATTTAATGACATCTGTTATGATTGTCTGAATCATTGGTTAGGAAATAGATTTGTAAACAAATCTGCCGATGGGATTTTACATTAGTTTTGATTGTGACATCGCTTTATTCTGCTATTGTGTTTATTTGTTTGTATTATTGCTTATTAAGTGCTTAAAATGATTTAAAGTATAGCATGAAATCATATTTTTAATAACAGGATTTCGATCTAGAGAACACATTAATCAACAAATGTTAGATACTTATGCATATATGTCTGGAGAATCTAAAGTTGAAAACGTCGTAATTATTCGTGGTTCCCTGTTAAATATTGCATGAAAATAACACTGTTATAAGTTGCTGACATGTTAGGAAATAGATTGAAAACAAATCTGCGATGGCTTCTACAATTCTTGAGGAAATCGCTTATTTCTCTAATGTTATGTTTAAAGCGTATTTAAGTGCTTAAAATGATCAAAAATAAGCATGAAAATCACTATTTTAATAACTGGATTTCGATCAGAGAACACAGTAAATTCACACAAAGTACAACTTATGCAATATGTCTGGAACGAATCTAAAGTAGAAAACCGAAGTTTTCTCGTGTTTTCCCACTGCTAAAATGCATGAAATAACACTGTTATATTTGCTGAACATGTTAGGAAATAGATTGAAAACAAATCTGCCGATGGCTTCTACAATTCTGATGGAAATCGCTTATTTCTCTAATGTATTTGTTTAAAGCGTTTTTAAGTGCTTAAAATGATCAAATAAGCATGAAATCACTATTTTAATAACTGGATTCGATCAGAGAACCACAGTAAATCACACAAAGTACAACTTATTGCAATTGTCTGGAACGAATCTAAAGTAGAAAACCGAAGTTTTCTCGTGTTTCCCACTGCTAAAATGCATGAAATAACACTGTTATATTTGCTGAACATGTTAGAAATAGATTGAAACAAATCTGCGATGCTTCTACAATTCTGATGGAAATCGCTTATTTTCTCTAATGTTATTGTTTAAAGCGTATTTAAGTGCTTAAAATGATCAAATAAGCATGAAAATCATATTTTAATAAACTGGATTTCGATCAGAGAACCACAGTAAATCAACAAAGTACAACTTATGCAATATGTCTGGAACGAATCTAAAGTAGAAAACCGAAGTTTTCTCGTGTTTCCCACTGCTAAATGCATGAAATAACACTGTTATATTGCTGAACATGTTAGGAAATAGATTGAAAAAATCTGCCGATGGCTTCTACAATTCTTGATGGAAATCGCTTATTTCTCTAATGTTATTGTTTAAAGCGTATTTAAGTGCTTAAATGATCAAAATAAGCATGAAAATCACTATTTAATAACTGGATTTCGATCAGAGAACAGTAATCACACAAGTACAACTTATGCAATATGTCTGGAACGAATCTAAAGTAGAAAACCGAAGTTTTCTCGTGTTTCCCACTGCTAAAATGCATGAAATAACACTGTTATATTGCTGAACATGTTAGGAAATAGATTGAAACAAATCTGCCGATGGCTTCTACAATTCTTGATGGAAATCGCTTATTTCTCTAATGTTATTGTTTAAAGCGTATTTAAGTGCTTAAAATGATCAAAATAAGCATGAAATCACTATTTTATAACTGGATTTCAGAGAACCACAGTAAATCACACAAAGTACAACTTATGCAATATTGGGAACGAATCTAAAGTAGAAAACCGAAGTTTTCTGTGTTTCCCACTGCTAAAATGCATGAAATAACACTGTTATATTGCTGAACATGTTAGGAAATAGATTGAAACAAATCTGCCGATGGCTTACAATTCTTGATGGAAATCGCTTATTTCTCTAATGTTATTGTTTAAAGCGTATTTAAGTGCTTAAAATGATCAAAATAAGCATGAAAATCACTATTTTAATAACTGGATTTCGATCAGAGAACAGTAAATCACACAAAGTACAACTTATGCAATATGTCTGGAACGAATCTAAAGTAGAAAACCGAAGTTTTCTCGTGTTTCCCACTGCTAAATGCATGAAATAACTGTTATATTGCTGAACATGTTAGGAAATAGATTGAAACAAATCTGCGATGGCTTCTACAATTCTTGATGGAAATCGCTTATTTCTCTAATGTTATTGTTTAAAGCGTATTTAAGTGCTTAAAATGATCAAAATAAGCATGAAAATCACTATTTTAATAACTGGATTTCGATCAGAGAACCACAGTAAATCACACAAAGTACAACTTATGCAATATGTCTGGAACGAATCTAAAGTAGAAAACCGAAGTTTTCTCGTGTTTCCCACTGCTAAAATGCATGAAATAACACTGTTATATTGCTGAACATGTTAGGAAATAGATTGAAACAAATCTGCCGATGGCTTCAATTCTTGATGGAAATCGCTTATTTCTCTAATGTTATTGTTTAAAGCGTATTTAAGTGCTTAAAATGATCAAAATAAGCATGAAAATCACTATTTTAATAACTGGATTTCGATCAGAGAACCACAGTAAATCACACAAACTTATGCAATATGTCTGGAACGAATCTAAAGTAGAAAACCGAAGTTTTCTCGTGTTTCCCACTGCTAAAATGCATGAATAACACTGTTATATTGCTGAACATGTTAGGAAATAGATTGAAAAATCTGCCGATGGCTTCTACAATTCTTGATGGAAATCGCTTATTTCTCTAATGTTATTGTTTAAAGCGTATTTAAGTGCTTAAAATGATCAAAATAAGCATGAAAATCACTATTTTAATAACTGGATTTCGATCAGAGAACCACAGTAAATCACACAAAGTACAACTTATGCAATATGTCTGGAACGAATCTAAAGTAGAAAACCGAAGTTTTCTCGTGTTTCCCACTGCTAAAATGCATGAAATAAACTGTTATATTGCTGAACATGTTAGGAAATAGATTGAAACAAATCTGCCGATGGCTTCTACAATTCTTGATGAAATCGCTTATTTCTCTAATGTTATTGTTTAAAGCGTATTTAAGTGCTTAAAATGATCAAAATAAGCATGAAAATCACTATTTTAATAACTGGATTTCGATCAGAGAACCACAGTAAATCACACAAAGTACAACTTATGCAATATGTCTGGAACGAATCTAAAGTAGAAAACCGAAGTTTTCTCGTGTTTCCCTGCTAAAATGCATGAAATAACACTGTTATATTGCTGAACATGTTAGGAAATAGATTGAAACAAATCTGCCGATGGCTTCTACAATTCTTGATGGAAATCGCTTATTTCTCTAATGTTATTGTTTAAAGCGTATTTAAGTGCTTAAAATGATCAAAATAAGCATGAAATCACTATTTTAATAACTGGATTTCGATCAGAGAACCACAGTAAATCACACAAAGTACAACTTATGCAATATGTCTGGAACGAATCTAAAGTAGAAAACCGAAGTTTTCTCGTGTTTCCCACTGCTAAAATGCATGAAATAACACTGTTATATTGCTGAACATGTTAGGAAATAGATTGAAACAAATCTGCCGATGGCTTCTACAATTTTGATGGAAATCGCTTATTTCTCTAATGTTATTGTTTAAAGCGTATTTAAGTGCTTAAAATGATCAAAATAAGCATGAAAATCACTATTTTAATAACTGGATTTCGATCAGAGAACCACAGTAAATCACACAAAGTACAACTTATGCAATATGTCTGGAACGAATCTAAAGTAGAAAACCGAAGTTTCTCGTGTTTCCCACTGCTAAAATGCATGAAATAACACTGTTATATTGCTGAACATGTTAGGAAATAGATTGAAACAAATCTGCCGATGGCTTCTACAATTCTTGATGGAAATCGCTTATTTCTCTAATGTTATTGTTTAAAGCGTATTTAAGTGCTTAAAATGATCAAAATAAGCATGAAAATCACTATTTTAATAACTGGATTTCGATCAGAGAACCACAGTAAATCACACAAAGTACAACTTATGCAATATGTCTGGAACGAATCTAAAGTAGAAAACCGAAGTTTTCTCGTGTTTCCCACTGCTAAAATGCATGAAATAACACTGTTATATTGCTGAACATGTTAGGAAATAGATTGAAACAAATCTGCCGATGGCTTCTACAATTCTTGATGGAAATCGCTTATTTCTCTAATGTTATTGTTTAAAGCGTATTTAAGTGCTTAAAATGATCAAAATAAGCATGAAAATCACTATTTTAATAACTGGATTTCGATCAGAGAACCACAGTAAATCACACAAAGTACAACTTGCAATATGTCTGGAACGAATCTAAAGTAGAAAACCGAAGTTTTCTCGTGTTTCCCACTGCTAAAATGCATGAAATAACACTGTTATATTGCTGAACATGTTAGGAAATAGATTGAAACAAATCTGCCGATGGCTTCTACAATTCTTGATGGAAATCGCTTATTTCTCTAATGTTATTGTTTAAAGCGTATTTAAGTGCTTAAAATGATCAAAATAAGCATGAAAATCACTATTTTAATAACTGGATTTCGATCAGAGAACCACAGTAAATCACACAAAGTACAACTTATGCAATATGTCTGGAACGAATCTAAAGTAGAAAACCGAAGTTTTCTCGTGTTTCCCACTGCTAAAATGCATGAAATAACACTGTTATATTGCTGAACATGTTAGGAAATAGATTGAAACAAATCTGCCGATGGCTTCTACAATTCTTGATGGAAATCGCTTATTTCTCTAATGTTATTGTTTAAAGCGTATTTAAGTGCTTAAAATGATCAAAATAAGCATGAAAATCACTATTTTAATAACTGGATTTCGATCAGAGAACCACAGTAAATCACACAAAGTACAACTTATGCAATATGTCTGGAACGAATCTAAAGTAGAAAACCGAAGTTTTCTCGTGTTTCCCACTGCTAAAATGCATGAAATAACACTGTTATATTGCTGAACATGTTAGGAAATAGATTGAAACAAATCTGCCGATGGCTTCTACAATTCTTGATGGAAATCGCTTATTTCTCTAATGTTATTGTTTAAAGCGTATTTAAGTGCTTAAAATGATCAAAATAAGCATGAAATCACTATTTTAATAACTGGATTTCGATCAGAGAACCACAGTAAATCACAAAGTACAACTTATGCAATATGTCTGGAACGAATCTAAAGTAGAAAACCGAAGTTTTCTCGTGTTTCCCACTGCTAAAATGCATGAAATAACACTGTTATATTGCTGAACATGTTAGGAAATAGATTGAAACAATCTGCCGATGGCTTCTACAATTCTTGATGGAAATCGCTTATTTCTCTAATGTTATTGTTTAAAGCGTATTTAAGTGCTTAAAATGATCAAAATAAGCATGAAAATCACTATTTTAATAACTGGATTTCGATCAGAGAACCACAGTAAATCACACAAAGTACAACTTATGCAATATGTCTGGAACGAATCTAAAGTAGAAAACCGAAGTTTTCTCGTGTTTCCCACTGCTAAAATGCATGAAATAACACTGTTATATTGCTGAACATGTTAGGAAATAGATTGAAACAAATCTGCCGATGGCTTCTACAATTCTTGATGGAAATCGCTTATTTCTCTAATGTTATTGTTTAAAGCGTATTTAAGTGCTTAAAATGATCAAAATAAGCATGAAAATCACTATTTTAATAACTGGATTTCGATCAGAGAACCACAGTAAATCACACAAAGTACAACTTATGCAATATGTCTGGAACGAATCTAAAGTAGAAAACCGAAGTTTTCTCGTGTTTCCCACTGCTAAAATGCATGAAATAACACTGTTATATTGCTGAACATGTTAGGAAAATAGATTGAAACAAATCTGCCGATGGCTTCTACAATTCTTGATGGAAATCGCTTATTTCTCTAATGTTATTGTTTAAAGCGTATTTAAGTGCTTAAAATGATCAAAATAAGCATGAAAATCACTATTTTAATAACTGGATTTCGATCAGAGAACCACAGTAAATCACACAAAGTACAACTTATGCAATATGTCTGGAACGAATCTAAAGTAGAAAACCGAAGTTTTCTCGTGTTTCCCACTGCTAAAATGCATGAAATAACACTGTTATATTGCTGAACATGTTAGGAAATAGATTGAAACAAATCTGCCGATGGCTTCTACAATTCTTGATGGAAATCGCTTATTTCTCTAATGTTATTGTTTAAAGCGTATTTAAGTGCTTAAAATGATCAAAATAAGCATGAAAATCACTATTTAATAACTGGATTTCGATCAGAGAACCACAGTAAATCACACAAAGTACAACTTATGCAATATGTCTGGAACGAATCTAAAGTAGAAAACCGAAGTTTTCTCGTGTTTCCCACTGCTAAAATGCATGAAATAACACTGTTATATTGCTGAACATGTTAGGAAATAGATTGAAACAAATCTGCCGATGGCTTCTACAATTCTTGATGGAAATCGCTTATTTCTCTAATGTTATTGTTTAAAGCGTATTTAAGTGCTTAAAATGATCAAAATAGCATGAAAATCACTATTTTAATAACTGGATTTCGATCAGAGAACCACAGTAAATCACACAAAGTACAACTTATGCAATATGTCTGGAACGAATCTAAAGTAGAAAACCGAAGTTTTCTCGTGTTTCCCACTGCTAAAATGCATGAAATAACACTGTTATATTGCTGAACATGTTAGGAAATAGATTGAAACAAATCTGCCGATGGCTTCTACAATTCTTGATGGAAATCGCTTATTTCTCTAATGTTATTGTTTAAAGCGTATTTAAGTGCTTAAAATGATCAAAATAAGCATGAAAATCACTATTTTAATAACTGGATTTCGATCAGAGAACCACAGTAAATCACACAAAGTACAACTTATGCAATATGTCTGGAACGAATCTAAAGTAGAAAACCGAAGTTTTCTCGTGTTTCCCACTGCTAAAATGCATGAAATAACACTGTTATATTGCTGAACATGTTAGGAAATAGATTGAAACAAATCTGCCGATGGCTTCTACAATTCTTGATGGAAATCGCTTATTTCTCTAATGTTATGTTTAAAGCGTATTTAAGTGCTTAAAATGATCAAAATAAGCATGAAAATCACTATTTTAATAACTGGATTTCGATCAGAGAACCACAGTAAATCACACAAAGTACAACTTATGCAATATGTCTGGAACGAATCTAAAGTAGAAAACCGAAGTTTTCTCGTGTTTCCCACTGCTAAAATGCATGAAATAACACTGTTATATTGCTGAACATGTTAGGAAATAGATTGAAACAAATCTGCCGATGGCTTCTACAATTCTTGATGGAAATCGCTTATTTCTCTAATGTTATTGTTTAAAGCGTATTTAAGTGCTTAAAATGATCAAAATAAGCATGAAAATCACTATTTTAATAACTGGATTCGATCAGAGAACCACAGTAAATCACACAAAGTACAACTTATGCAATATGTTCTGGAACGAATCTAAAGTAGAACTCGACAGTTTTCTGTCTCGTGTTTCCCCAATACTTGCTTAATAGATTGCATGATTTAATATCATTCACATCTCGTTTATTTAGATTTGCTCTTTCAGGAAATCATGCGTTAGACTTATATTATAAAAGGGATAACAAATAGATTCGAAACAAATCTGCCGATAGGCTGTTCTTATATATCTATCTAAATTCTACAATATATCTACTTCATTACGCTTAGAACAATTCTAAATCATTATGCATGACAATTATATAGCGATTTGCACATCAAGAAAGTTGAAATCGCTTATGTCTACTTAATGTTTTGTTTAAAGGTATTGAAAGGCCATGCGCGTCTAAGGAATTATTGGAAATTCATACAATAATCATTTTTCCAGTAACCATATTGTAAACAAGATCACCACTAATATTTAGGAATTAGACTGGATTATTTTCCTCGATCAGGCTTTAAGACAGTGGGACCAAACACACACGGAAACAGTAACTTTCGGCTTTACTTTTCTTTTCTACATATTCTTCTACTTTTAGACATTAAGATTGTACATTCGTTCCCAGCGGTACTTTCTGCAATAGATGCTCTAGTGTAATCGAATTGCATCTAAAAAAAGTTAGGATACTAAATTCGCGAGATTTTAGTTGTTTCTCGTGTTTCCGGCACGCATATGCATGAGAATTACACTGTTTATATTGCTGAACATTAGTGAAATAGATTGAAACAAATCTGCCGTTTGGCTTGCTAATTCACTTCTTATTGGAATTATCACGCTCTATTTCTCTAATGTTATTGGTTATACCTGAGCGTTATTTAAGTGCTTTATATTATGATCAAATAAGGCATCGAAATCACTATGTTTATAACTGGATCTTTTCGTATTCAGTAGAACCAACCAGTAAGTTCACTACTTGAAACTATTACTTATGCAATATGTCGTGGATTACGAATCTAACATTGACGTATTGACAATTAGAGCCACGTGGTCACTGGGTTGGTTGATCTGTGGTTTTTTGCTTCTGCTGGTTTCCTTCCAGCTTTGCTCGTAAAATTTGCTGGTGTAATATTTGTCATATATTTTCACGGACTCACGTTTCCGTATAGCCGTTCATTGCTGGGATTGTGCGCTCGGCACGCTTTGTTTTTCTTTTTCTGTCGACTCATAGTGTATTTCATGCTTTGCTTGGAGCACGCGCTTCCGGTTCATCGTTACTTGGTTTCGTTCAGACTAAATGCATAAAAGTTGTTACCATTTGTGGTGATTTACTGATGGTCTTGCCCTAGAAATCGAAACATCCCAGTTATTATAGTAGATATTTTCCTGCCCTTACACTTTTATTTCTATTGAGCCCTTAATACGCCGTTTAAACAGCACTCACTCCGCTCCGATTTCCATCACAGAATTGTAGACGCCCTCGGCAGCTTTTTTTCAATCTATTTTCCTAAACCATGTTCAGCAAATATAAAGCAGTGTATATTTCGGAATCGCATTTCTAGCAGTGGCACACGACATCTTCGGTTCTAACTTCATTTCGTTCACAGCATATTGCTCTTGGTCTGTGTCTTCCTGTGTTCCTTGATCGCTCCAGTTTCACTAGCTTTCCATTGCTTTTTTGAAATCAATTTTAAGCCATCTACATCTTCTATGCAGCTTTAAACATAACATGAGAATAAGCGATTTCCATCACAGATTGTAGTAAGCCATTCGCAGATTGTTTACCAACTTCTTCCTAACTTGTTCATGCCATCATACAGGGTTTACCGTTGCCCGGCCCTGGTTTTCCTTCGCTCGTTCCGCTTCTGCATACAGTGTACTTTGTGTGCTCTGTGGTTCTCTGGCTCCGAATCCCGTTTAACTAATGATTCAGCTTATTGATCTTTAAGCATTTCCTTTAACCATAACATAAGAGCAATAAGCGCTTCTCAGATGTGCCGCATCGCAGATTGTTTCACTCGATTCAACATGTAAGCAATATAACTTGTATTTCATCATTTAGCAGTGAAACAACGAGAAAACTTCTGTTTTATATATTCGTTCCAGACATATGCTAAGTTTTACTTTGTGTGATTTACTGTGGTTCTCTGATCGAAATCCAGTTATTAAAATAGTGATTTCAATGCTTAATTTGATCATTAGCACTTAATACGTGCTTTAAACAATAACAGTAAGAAATTAACGAGTCCATCAGAATTGAGAAGCAAGCAGATTTGTTATATCAATCTATTTTCCTAACACGTTCCAGCAATATGACAGTGTTATTCACATGCATTTGCATGGGAATACACGAGAAACTCGGTTTCTACTTTAGATTCGTCAGACATATTGCATAAGTTGTTACTTTTGTGTGATTTTACTGTGTTCTCTGATTCGAAAATCCCAGTTTATTAAAATAGTGATTTCATTGCTTATTTGGATCATTTTAAGCACCTTAAATACCTTTAACAATACATAAGAAATAAGCGATTTACATCAAGTAATTGTAAGCCATCGGGCAGATTTGTTAATTCTATTTCCTAACTGTCAGCAATATACATGTTTTATCATGCATTTTAGCAGTGGGATAACACAGAAAAACTTCGTTTTTCTACTTAGATTCGTTCCAGACATAATGCATAAGTTTGTACTTGTGTGATTACCTGGTGGTTCTCTGATCGAAATCCAGTTATTAAAATAGGTGAATTTTCATGCTTATTGACATTTTAGCATTAATACGTCTAAACAATCACATAGAGAAATAAGTCGATTTCCATCAAGAATGTCTAGAAAGCCTAATAACGGCAGATTTGTTTCAATCTATTTCCTAACATGTTCAGGCAATATAACTAGTTGTTATTTCATGCATTTAGCAGGTTATTGTGGGAAACATCGAGAAAACTTCCGGTTTTCTACTTAGATAGTTCCAGACTATATTTGCAATCATATATACTTGTGTGTGACGTTCTTAACCTGTGGCTCTGATCGAATCCAGTTATTAATTTAAAGATGCCATATGTAGATTTTCAGCTTATACTATTATCATTTTAAGCACTTAAATAAACAGCTTTAAACAATGAAACATTAGAGAAATAAGCGAATTTTCACATCAAGAAATGTAGACCCAGGCAGATTGTTAATTCAAAATCTATTTACTAACATGTATCAGACATGCAATAAAACATGTCGTTAACTTTATTTCAGCATTTTATGTCAATGGGTAACTGGATTTCGATCGAGAGAAACAACAGTAACCAACGAAGAAAACCTTCCATCTACCAAGAGTACATACTTTTATGCTACTTTACAGAATATTTGCGCTGGAAACAAGAGAATCTAAAGTAGATTCACAACAACCAATAAGGTGTACTTTGTGTGATTTTTTACTCGTGGTTCTCTGATCTGACGTGAATTCTTTCCCACGGTCTTAAAATTAGCTATGAAAATAACAAAAATACTGTGTATTTACATGCTTCATTTTGAATCATTGGCTGATATTGTTTAAGTACGACTTTAAATCACGAACATCTAGATTAACTTGAAAACAAAAAAAATCATAGAACAATAACGGGATTAGAGAAATAAGCGATTTCCATCAAAGAATTGTCACGCGCGCGAGATCGGGGCTCAGATATTGTTTCTCTAACTATTTCTCTAACATGATTCAGCCATCATATACTCAACTATGTGTAGTATTTCATTTGCATTTTGCAGTGGGAAAAGGACACACGAAGATACGACACTCGGTATTTTCTACTTTACGTCATTCGTTACCAAGACTAGATTATTTTGCAGTTAGTTGTTAATCAATATTTGTGTGATAATAACGCGTATTTTAGAGGGGTTCTCCTGCGAGTCTGAACAAATCAACCCTGAATCATATTAAAAATAGTAATTTTCATGCATTAATTATGCATCATTTTAGCACTGTAATATCCGCTTAAAAACCATTATAACATAGTTAGAAATTATAATAACTGAACGTATTTTCTATTTTTCAAGCTCAACCATTCAGCGAGTAAAGTGCGACGACGTAAGATGACAACTTTAGCAAAAATAGGCCAAATCCAGTGCGATTCGTTTGGGTAACGAAATTCCTAAAATGTAGAACTAAAAAATGTTTTTCCTCCAATCATTCTTCAGCATATAACCAGTGTTTGATTTAATCCACGTTCGATTCTAAAATGCATGAAATAGAAACCCACTTTGGTTATATTTGCTGAACATGTTTAGGAAATAGATTGAATACTTCAGAAATGCAAAGCCTGGGAATACACTGCCGATGGCTCTAAACTGACAAAATCTCTTTGATGGGAACTCGCTATTTCTGCTAATGTTATTGTTTAAAGCGTATTTTTATGATAGCGCTAAAGATCAAATAAAGCATCCAAAAATACGGCATATCTTAGGAAAAATTTTGTGATACAAAATACGAGAAAATTACTTATTCGGTTTTATATTACCTCTAATAACCTAATAATAACTTATTAAGAAGAATTTTTTCTTTCTTGTAATCTTATAAGAATCAAATATCTGCAGGTAAAGTATGTTTACTTTGGTTGTTGATTTTTCGACTTCGATGGTTCTAGTCGATCGAAAATTACAAGTAAGTCAACATTACGATTAAAATAGTTATTTTTCACATACTGTTACTCTTGCTAATATATTGGGTCTTGGAGATGTGGCATTTTTTTTTGTTGGGTTTAACACTAACCCGATACACATCGGGTATAGTGTAAAAATTCTAGCGGAATCCCGCTTTAAAATAATTAAAACACAATCAACAATAGAGAATATACGGGCGATTTCCCTCAAAGAAGTATGATTATAAGAAAGACCGTAGAAAACCAAAAGTTATTCTCGTCGAATTTTTCCTCACGCGGCCGATTGTTCTATTTATATCACCAAATGCTCATTGATACTAACATTGCATTCAGCACTTGCGCAAATTACTATTTGCTGAATATTTATATTAGAGGAACATAGATGGATTATTCAACAATCTGCACGTATGCGCACTACTCATATTCTATGATGCACAGATATCGCGGTATGTATCTCTAAACTGAGTCTGAAGATAGAACTTTCGGTTTTCATACTTAATATTCTGTTTCCGCATTGCATAAGGTGTACCTTTTTGTGGTATTATACTGTTGGTTCTGCTGATCCGAAGATCCAGTTAATTTAAAATAGTGTATTGGTTTTCAAATGCTTATTTGGATCATTTTTAAAAGACACATTAAATATAAAACGAAAAAGGGCCCCCGGGCCCCTCCGCTTTAAACAATAACATTAGAGAAGGGGGGGTGGTAATTTAAAGTGCTTAAAATGGGCAACTCAAAATACGATGTTCCACTGAAACATTACGAAATATCGTAATTTGTAATGATCAATACGGCAGTAAATTTGTGATCGATCAGAGAACCACAGTAACATCAAAATCATCAAAGTACATTACTATTCCGCATATTAAAATGTCCTGGAACGAATCTAAAGTAGAAAACGCAAGATATTTCTCTGTTTCATTTGCCACTGTAAAATATCTAACTGAGATAATAGACTCCATCGCTATATGCCTATTGCTTGATAACGGCCAGTGTTAGAAAGGAAAATTGAACACTCTGCGCGCATGGCTTCTACAATGCATATGAACTGCGAATCGCTATTTTCTCTGGCTAATGTTTTTCTCATTTTGTTTAACAGCGTTATTTAAGTGCTTAAAAATGATCAAAATAGACGCATGAAAATATCACTATTGTTATAACCTGGATTCCGATCAAGAGACGCATCAGTAAACTCACACTAAAGTGACACTATGCAATATGTCTGGAACGAAAAATCTAAAGTAGATAACGAAATGTTTTTCTCGTGTTCCCACTGCTCAAAGGATGCTGATGAAATAAACAACTGTTATAGTTGCTGAATCAAAATGTTAGGAATAGATTGAAACAAATCTGCCGAAATGGCTTCTACAATTCTTTGATGGAAATCGCTTATTTCTCTAATGTATTGTTTAAAGCGTAATTTTAAGTGCTTTATATAATGATCAATAATAATGCATGAAAATCCTATTTTAATAACCTGGGATTTCGATCAGAGAACCACAGTAATCACACAAGTACACAACTTAATGCAATATGTCTGGAACGAATACTAAAGTAGAAAACCGAAGTTTCCTTCGTCGTTTGCCACTCAACTCTAAATCCGAGGGTGCAAGAAATAACTACTCGTTCTCAATGTTGTGAATTAATTTATTCTTGAGAAATAATGAGGGATGATTTTGATACCACACTAATCTGCGATCGGCATCTGTACATATTCTATGATGGAAATCCGCTATGTTTTCTCTTATTAGATTTGTCATTATATTTGAGAGTTTTTAAGGGAGCGCTATTTATATCTTTACAAGCGCTGCTATCCAAAATAACTGATAACTAAGCGAATAAAGCGAATTATAAGTCCCAATCAAGATATGGTAAAAATCGAACATAGCCATTATTCGGTGAAGATAAAACGGAATTTTCGAATCAGAATGTGTATTACCAAAAAGTCAATCTAATTCTTACACCACGACAAGCCTGTTCATGACAACTTATGCAATATGTCTGGCAATAATAACACTGTTATTTCGTGAAATATTCTTTAAGGCAGTAGAAATACGCGAAGGGTTCTCGTGGTTATTAATCCACAGCAGAAACGTTGGGGTTTTTCTAGCTCTTTAGAAATTCTTGCATGTCCCAGGGACAATTACACTGTTCTATTGCTGAAATATTTTTAGGAAATAGATTGAAACAATATTCTGCCATGGGCCCCATCTAACAATATCTTGAAATGGAAATCGCTTATTTCTCTAATGTTATTGTATTAAAAAGGCGTTGATTTATTAAACCTGCCTGCGTCTTGTGATTTTTAAATATGATCTAAATTAATATATAAGCTAAATAGCAGAGTCTCACTATTTCAAATAATCTGGTATGTGTCGTATCAGAGAACCCAGTAAATCTCTACACAGCCCGAAGTACACACATCTCTGATCGAAATCCAGCTATTAAAAAATGTGATACTTTTTCCCTACCAGCATGCCTTTGATTCTTGTTGAATGATCATTTAGAGATGAAAAAATTTAAACAAATTTAGTAGAAGATACTCGGAAGTTGTCTCGTGTTTGCGCAACATCTAAAAATAGCATGAAATATATCATCCTTTCGAATTCTATTTTGCTGAATATTTTAGAAATAGTATTGAAGACAAATCTGTCTCCACCACAGATGGCTAAAAATCTACAAAAATTAGCCTTGCACACTGGAAATCGGCTTATAATATCTATAAATGTATTGTTTAAAGCGTAATTTAAGTGCTTAAAATGATCAAATAAGCCATAGAGAAATAACTAACTATTTAATAACTACGGAGATTTACGATAACAGAGACACCAACAGTAAGACTCAGCCTTAAAAACACCAGAGACCAATAACAATTATACAACTTTATGCCAGATATGTTGCTGGGACAGAATCCTGAAAAGATAAGCGATTTCCATCAAGTAGATTGTGAGAA
>JACMZG010000699.1:0-15459 GCA_018340805.1 Microvelia longipes
TCGCTTCTAGCTTTCTAGCTATGATCAAAAGTGTAAGAACTGTTCTTCTCAGTTTAATCTCTGAGAACATGGTCAAAGACCTATATTGAGATTAAATTTATTTTTTCAACATGGTAGACGCTTTAAGGCTTGCCTAGCTCTGCCGTAGTGGACCTTACATTGCATTACAGTTTGGTCTGCTTGTTTAAACAAAAAATAAAAAATTGCCAAAAATTTAGGTGAAATACTAATAATTCACTTTGGGTTACGTCAAGGTTACGTCAGGGTTACGTCAGGGTTACGTCAGGGTTACGTCAGGGTACGTCAGAGTTACGTCAGAGTTACGTCACGGTTACGTCACGGTTACGTCACGGTTACGTCAGAGTTAGGGTTTCCAGTGAAAAAATGAAAAATTTTACTTTTTCAATTTTCAGCTGTATAACTTGATTTCGAATATTGAAAATGTCAACAATCATTGAATTTGTACGCCACTCTTATTAGAGAACTTAAATAAATTTTAAATTTGAAAAAAAGAAAAATGTTTCCTGGAGAAATCAACGATAAATGCGGCAACCTAAAAATCAAAAAATCAATTATTCTGATTGATATTTTCTGAAATCATTTGTCATAATCAAATTATATACGTTATGTTTTGTGCATTTATGTAAAAAAAGTTGCGAAAAAATCAAAGGATTTTCGTAAAAATGAAAGTGAAAATTTGTGAAAAAATCGATTTTTTATTGGAAAAAAAGTGGCAATTTATTTTCGAGTGAAATTGATATCAAAGTTCATGAAATTCATTGAGGATTCTAATGGTGGTACATGTCACGCGTGGAGATAGTCTATGAATGGACCGATCGATAAATCAATATAATATAGGAAAATGTTAAATTGATGATTTTATTGGAAATTTTGAGAAATAAATTGCTCAAAAACGCTATCCCGATTTTGTTTCGACTCGGGAGCTGTGGTTTATCAAAAAAATTGTCTTTGTTTAAGTATCGCTTCTAGCTTTCTAGCTATGATCAAAAGTGTAAGAACTGTTCTTCTCAGTTTAATCTCTGAGAACATGGTCAAAGACCTATATTGAGATTAAATTTATTTTTTCAACATGGTAGACGCTTTAAGGCTTGCCTAGCTCTGCCGTAGTGGACCTTACATTGCATTACAGTTTGGTCTGCTTGTTTAAACAAAAATAAAAAATTGCCAAAAATTTAGGTGAAATACTAATAATTCACTTTGGGTTACGTCAAGGTTACGTCAGGGTTACGTCAGGGTTCAGGGTTACGTCAGGGTTACGTCAGACGTCAGAGTTACGTCACGGTTACGTCACGGTTACGTCACGGTTACGTCAGAGTTAGGGTTTCCAGTGAAAAAATGAAAAATTTTACTTTTTCAATTTTCAGCTGTATAACTTGATTTCGAATATTGAAAATGTCAACAATCATTGAATTTGTACGCCACTCTTATTAGAGAACTTAAATAAATTTTAAATTTGAAAAAAAGAAAAATGTTTCCTGGAGAAATCAACGATAAATGCGGCAACCTAAAAATCAAAAAATCAATTATTCTGATTGATATTTTCTGAAATCATTTGTCATAATCAAATTATATACGTTATGTTTTGTGCATTTATGTAAAAAAAGTTGCGAAAAAATCAAAGGATTTTCGTAAAAATGAAAGTGAAAATTTGTGAAAAAATCGATTTTTTATTGGAAAAAAAGTGGCAATTTATTTTCGAGTGAAATTGATATCAAAGTTCATGAAATTCATTGAGGATTCTAATGGTGGTACATGTCACGCGTGGAGATAGTCTATGAATGGACCGATCGATAAATCAATATAATATAGGAAAAATGTTAAATTGATGATTTTATTGGAAATTTTGAGAAATAAATTGCTCAAAACGCTATCCCGATTTTGTTTCGACTCGGGAGCTGTGGTTTATCAAAAAAATTGTCTTTGTTTAAGTATCGCTTCTAGCTTTCTAGCTATGATCAAAAGTGTAAGAACTGTTCTTCTCAGTTTAATCTCTGAGAACATGGTCAAAGACCTATATTGAGATTAAATTTATTTTTTCAACATGGTAGACGCTTTAAGGCTTGCCTAGCTCTGCCGTAGTGGACCTTACATTGCATTACAGTTTGGTCTGCTTGTTTAAACAAAAAATAAAAATTGCCAAAAATTTAGGTGAAATACTAATAATTCACTTTGGGTTACGTCAAGGTTACGTCAGGGTTACGTCAGGGTTACGTCAGGTTACGTCAGAGTTACGTCACGGTTACGTCGGTTACGTCACGGTTACGTCACGGTTACGTCAGAGTTAGGGTTTCCAGTGAAAAAATGAAAAATTTTACTTTTTCAATTTTCAGCTGTATAACTTGATTTCGAATATTGAAAATGTCAACAATCATTGAATTTGTACGCCACTCTTATTAGAGAACTTAAATAAATTTTAAATTTGAAAAAAAGAAAAATGTTTCCTGGAGAAATCAACGATAAATGCGGCAACCTAAAAATCAAAAAATCAATTATTCTGATTGATATTTTCTGAAATCATTTGTCATAATCAAATTATATACGTTATGTTTTGTGCATTTATGTAAAAAAAGTTGCGAAAAAATCAAAGGATTTTCGTAAAAATGAAAGTGAAAATTTGTGAAAAAATCGATTTTTTATTGGAAAAAAAGTGGCAATTTATTTTCGAGTGAAATTGATATCAAAGTTCATGAAATTCATTGAGGATTCTAATGGTGGTACATGTCACGCGTGGAGATAGTCTATGAATGGACCGATCGATAAATCAATATAATATAGGAAAAATGTTAAATTGATGATTTTATTGGAAATTTTGAGAAATAAATTGCTCAAAACGCTATCCCGATTTTGTTTCGACTCGGGAGCTGTGGTTTATCAAAAAAATTGTCTTTGTTTAAGTATCGCTTCTAGCTTTCTAGCTATGATCAAAAGTGTAAGAACTGTTCTTCTCAGTTTAATCTCTGAGAACATGGTCAAAGACCTATATTGAGATTAAATTTATTTTTTCAACATGGTAGACGCTTTAAGGCTTGCCTAGCTCTGCCGTAGTGGACCTTACATTGCATTACAGTTTGGTCTGCTTGTTTAAACAAAAAATAAAAAATTGCCAAAAATTTAGGTGAAATACTAATAATTCACTTTGGGTTACGTCAAGGTTACGTCAGGGTTACGTAGGGTTACGTCAGGGTTACGTCAGGGTTACGTCACGTCAGAGTTACGTCACGGTTACGTCACGGTTACGTCACGGTTACGTCAGAGTTAGGGTTTCCAGTGAAAAAATGAAAAATTTTACTTTTTCAATTTTCAGCTGTATAACTTGATTTCGAATATTGAAAATGTCAACAATCATTGAATTTGTACGCCACTCTTATTAGAGAACTTAAATAAATTTTAAATTTGAAAAAAAGAAAAATGTTTCCTGGAGAAATCAACGATAAATGCGGCAACCTAAAAATCAAAAAATCAATTATTCTGATTGATATTTTCTGAAATCATTTGTCATAATCAAATTATATACGTTATGTTTTGTGCATTTATGTAAAAAAAGTTGCGAAAAAATCAAAGGATTTTCGTAAAAATGAAAGTGAAAATTTGTGAAAAAATCGATTTTTTATTGGAAAAAAAGTGGCAATTTATTTTCGAGTGAAATTGATATCAAAGTTCATGAAATTCATTGAGGATTCTAATGGTGGTACATGTCACGCGTGGAGATAGTCTATGAATGGACCGATCGATAAATCAATATAATATAGGAAAAATGTTAAATTGATGATTTTATTGGAAATTTTGAGAAATAAATTGCTCAAAACGCTATCCCGATTTTGTTTCGACTCGGGAGCTGTGGTTTATCAAAAAAGTCTTTGTTTAAGTATCGCTTCTAGCTTTCTAGCTATGATCAAAAGTGTAAGAACTGTTCTTCTCAGTTTAATCTCTGAGAACATGGTCAAAGACCTATATTGAGATTAAATTTATTTTTTCAACATGGTAGACGCTTTAAGGCTTGCCTAGCTCTGCCGTAGTGGACCTTACATTGCATTACAGTTTGGTCTGCTTGTTTAAACAAAAAATAAAAAATTGCCAAAATTTTAGGTGAAATACTAATAATTCACTTTGGGTTACGTCAAGGTTACGTCAGGGTTACGTCAGGGTTACGTCAGAGTTACGTCAGAGTTACGTCACGTCACGGTTACGTCACGGTTACGTCACGGTTACGTCAGAGTTAGGGTTTCCAGTGAAAAAATGAAAAATTTTACTTTTTCAATTTTCAGCTGTATAACTTGATTTCGAATATTGAAAATGTCAACAATCATTGAATTTGTACGCCACTCTTATTAGAGAACTTAAATAAATTTTAAATTTGAAAAAAAGAAAAATGTTTCCTGGAGAAATCAACGATAAATGCGGCAACCTAAAAATCAAAAAATCAATTATTCTGATTGATATTTTCTGAAATCATTTGTCATAATCAAATTATATACGTTATGTTTTGTGCATTTATGTAAAAAAAGTTGCGAAAAAATCAAAGGATTTTCGTAAAAATGAAAGTGAAAATTTGTGAAAAAATCGATTTTTTATTGGAAAAAAAGTGGCAATTTATTTTCGAGTGAAATTGATATCAAAGTTCATGAAATTCATTGAGGATTCTAATGGTGGTACATGTCACGCGTGGAGATAGTCTATGAATGGACCGATCGATAAATCAATATAATATAGGAAAAATGTTAAATTGATGATTTTATTGGAAATTTTGAGAAATAAATTGCTCAAAACGCTATCCCGATTTTGTTTCGACTCGGGAGCTGTGGTTTATCAAAAAATTGTCTTTGTTTAAGTATCGCTTCTAGCTTTCTAGCTATGATCAAAAGTGTAAGAACTGTTCTTCTCAGTTTAATCTCTGAGAACATGGTCAAAGACCTATATTGAGATTAAATTTATTTTTTCAACATGGTAGACGCTTTAAGGCTTGCCTAGCTCTGCCGTAGTGGACCTTACATTGCATTACAGTTTGGTCTGCTTGTTTAAACAAAAAATAAAAAATTGCCAAAAATTTAGGTGAAATACTAATAATTCACTTTGGGTTACCAGGTTACGTCAGGGTTACGTCAGGGTTACGTCAGGGTTACGTCAGAGTTACGTCAGAGTTACGTCAGGTTACGTCACGGTTACGTCACGGTTACGTCAGAGTTAGGGTTTCCAGTGAAAAAATGAAAAATTTTACTTTTTCAATTTTCAGCTGTATAACTTGATTTCGAATATTGAAAATGTCAACAATCATTGAATTTGTACGCCACTCTTATTAGAGAACTTAAATAAATTTTAAATTTGAAAAAAAGAAAAATGTTTCCTGGAGAAATCAACGATAAATGCGGCAACCTAAAAATCAAAAAATCAATTATTCTGATTGATATTTTCTGAAATCATTTGTCATAATCAAATTATATACGTTATGTTTTGTGCATTTATGTAAAAAAAGTTGCGAAAAAATCAAAGGATTTTCGTAAAAATGAAAGTGAAAATTTGTGAAAAAATCGATTTTTTATTGGAAAAAAAGTGGCAATTTATTTTCGAGTGAAATTGATATCAAAGTTCATGAAATTCATTGAGGATTCTAATGGTGGTACATGTCACGCGTGGAGATAGTCTATGAATGGACCGATCGATAAATCAATATAATATAGGAAAAATGTTAAATTGATGATTTTATTGGAAATTTTGAGAAATAAATTGCTCAAAACGCTATCCCGATTTTGTTTCGACTCGGGAGCTGTGGTTTATCAAAAAAATTGTCTTTGTTTAAGTATCGCTTCTAGCTTTCTAGCTATGATCAAAAGTGTAAGAACTGTTCTTCTCAGTTTAATCTCTGAGAACATGGTCAAAGACCTATATTGAGATTAAATTTATTTTTTCAACATGGTAGACGCTTTAAGGCTTGCCTAGCTCTGCCGTAGTGGACCTTACATTGCATTACAGTTTGGTCTGCTTGTTTAAACAAAAATAAAAAATTGCCAAAAATTTAGGTGAAATACTAATAATTCACTTTGGGTTACGTCAAGGTTACGTCAGGGTTACGTCAGGGTTACGTCAGAGTTACGTCAGAGTTACGTCAGGTTACGTCACGGTTACGTCACGGTTACGTCACGGTTACGTCAGAGTTAGGGTTTCCAGTGAAAAAATGAAAAATTTTACTTTTTCAATTTTCAGCTGTATAACTTGATTTCGAATATTGAAAATGTCAACAATCATTGAATTTGTACGCCACTCTTATTAGAGAACTTAAATAAATTTTAAATTTGAAAAAAAGAAAAATGTTTCCTGGAGAAATCAACGATAAATGCGGCAACCTAAAAATCAAAAATCAATTATTCTGATTGATATTTTCTGAAATCATTTGTCATAATCAAATTATATACGTTATGTTTTGTGCATTTATGTAAAAAAAGTTGCGAAAAAATCAAAGGATTTTCGTAAAAATGAAAGTGAAAATTTGTGAAAAAATCGATTTTTTATTGGAAAAAAAGTGGCAATTTATTTTCGAGTGAAATTGATATCAAAGTTCATGAAATTCATTGAGGATTCTAATGGTGGTACATGTCACGCGTGGAGATAGTCTATGAATGGACCGATCGATAAATCAATATAATATAGGAAAAATGTTAAATTGATGATTTTATTGGAAATTTTGAGAAATAAATTGCTCAAAACGCTATCCCGATTTTTTTCGACTCGGGAGCTGTGGTTTATCAAAAATTGTCTTTGTTTAAGTATCGCTTCTAGCTTTCTAGCTATGATCAAAAGTGTAAGAACTGTTCTTCTCAGTTTAATCTCTGAGAACATGGTCAAAGACCTATATTGAGATTAAATTTATTTTTTCAACATGGTAGACGCTTTAAGGCTTGCCTAGCTCTGCCGTAGTGGACCTTACATTGCATTACAGTTTGGTCTGCTTGTTTAAACAAAAAATAAAAAATTGCCAAAAATTTAGGTGAAATACTAATAATTCACTTTGGGTTACGTCAAGGTTACGTCAGGGTTACGTCAGGGTTACGTCAGGTTACGTCAGGGTTACGTCAGAGTTACGTCAGAGTTACGTCACGGTTACGTCACGGTTACGTCACGGTTACGTCAGAGTTAGGGTTTCCAGTGAAAAAATGAAAAATTTTACTTTTTCAATTTTCAGCTGTATAACTTGATTTCGAATATTGAAAATGTCAACAATCATTGAATTTGTACGCCACTCTTATTAGAGAACTTAAATAAATTTTAAATTTGAAAAAAAAAAAAATGTTTCCTGGAGAAATCAACGATAAATGCGGCAACCTAAAAATCAAAAAATCAATTATTCTGATTGATATTTTCTGAAATCATTTGTCATAATCAAATTATATACGTTATGTTTTGTGCATTTATGTAAAAAAAGTTGCGAAAAAATCAAAGGATTTTCGTAAAAATGAAAGTGAAAATTTGTGAAAAAATCGATTTTTTATTGGAAAAAAAGTGGCAATTTATTTTCGAGTGAAATTGATATCAAAGTTCATGAAATTCATTGAGGATTCTAATGGTGGTACATGTCACGCGTGGAGATAGTCTATGAATGGACCGATCGATAAATCAATATAATATAGGAAAAATGTTAAATTGATGATTTTATTGGAAATTTGAGAAATAAATTGCTCAAAACGCTATCCCGATTTTGTTTCGACTCGGGAGCTGTGGTTTATCAAAAAAATTGTCTTTGTTTAAGTATCGCTTCTAGCTTTCTAGCTATGATCAAAAGTGTAAGAACTGTTCTTCTCAGTTTAATCTCTGAGAACATGGTCAAAGACCTATATTGAGATTAAATTTATTTTTTCAACATGGTAGACGCTTTAAGGCTTGCCTAGCTCTGCCGTAGTGGACCTTACATTGCATTACAGTTTGGTCTGCTTGTTTAAACAAAAATAAAAAATTGCCAAAAATTTAGGTGAAATACTAATAATTCACTTTGGGTTACGTCAAGGTTACGTCAGGGTTACGTCAGGGTTACGTCAGAGTTACGTCAGGGTTACGTCACGTTACGTCACGGTTACGTCACGGTTACGTCACGGTTACGTCAGAGTTAGGGTTTCCAGTGAAAAAATGAAAAATTTTACTTTTTCAATTTTCAGCTGTATAACTTGATTTCGAATATTGAAAATGTCAACAATCATTGAATTTGTACGCCACTCTTATTAGAGAACTTAAATAAATTTTAAATTTGAAAAAAAGAAAAATGTTTCCTGGAGAAATCAACGATAAATGCGGCAACCTAAAAATCAAAAAATCAATTATTCTGATTGATATTTTCTGAAATCATTTGTCATAATCAAATTATATACGTTATGTTTTGTGCATTTATGTAAAAAAAGTTGCGAAAAAAAAGGATTTTCGTAAAAATGAAAGTGAAAATTTGTGAAAAAATCGATTTTTTATTGGAAAAAAAGTGGCAATTTATTTTCGAGTGAAATTGATATCAAAGTTCATGAAATTCATTGAGGATTCTAATGGTGGTACATGTCACGCGTGGAGATAGTCTATGAATGGACCGATCGATAAATCAATATAATATAGGAAAAATGTTAAATTGATGATTTTATTGGAAATTTTGAGAAATAAATTGCTCAAAACGCTATCCCGATTTTGTTTCGACTCGGGAGCTGTGGTTTATCAAAAAAATTGTCTTTGTTTAAGTATCGCTTCTAGCTTTCTAGCTATGATCAAAAGTGTAAGAACTGTTCTTCTCAGTTTAATCTCTGAGAACATGGTCAAAGACCTATATTGAGATTAAATTTATTTTTTCAACATGGTAGACGCTTTAAGGCTTGCCTAGCTCTGCCGTAGTGGACCTTACATTGCATTACAGTTTGGTCTGCTTGTTTAAACAAAAAATAAAAAATTGCCAAAAATTTAGGTGAAATACTAATAATTCACTTTGGGTTACGTCAAGGTTACGTCAGGGTTACGTCAGGGTTACGTCAGGGTTACGTCAGGTTACGTCAGAGTTACGTCAGGTTACGTCACGGTTACACGTCGTCACGGTTACGTCAGAGTTAGGGTTTCCAGTGAAAAATGAAAAATTTTACTTTTTCAATTTTCAGCTGTATAACTTGATTCGAATATTGAAAATGTCAACAATCATTGAATTTGTACGCCACTCTTATTAGAGAACTTAAATAAATTTTAAATTTGAAAAAAAGAAAAATGTTTCCTGGAGAAATCAACGATAAATGCGGCAACCTAAAAATCAAAAAATCAATTATTCTGATTGATATTTTCTGAAATCATTTGTCATAATCAAATTATATACGTTATGTTTTGTGCATTTATGTAAAAAAAGTTGCGAAAAAATCAAAGGATTTTCGTAAAAATGAAAGTGAAAATTTGTGAAAAAATCGATTTTTTATTGGAAAAAAAGTGGCAATTTATTTTCGAGTGAAATTGATATCAAAGTTCATGAAATTCATTGAGGATTCTAATGGTGGTACATGTCACGCGTGGAGATAGTCTATGAATGGACCGATCGATAAATCAATATAATATAGGAAAAATGTTAAATTGATGATTTTATTGGAAATTTTGAGAAATAAATTGCTCAAAACGCTATCCCGATTTTGTTTCGACTCGGGAGCTGTGGTTTATCAAAAAAATTGTCTTTGTTTAAGTATCGCTTCTAGCTTTCTAGCTATGATCAAAAGTGTAAGAACTGTTCTTCTCAGTTTAATCTCTGAGAACATGGTCAAAGACCTATATTGAGATTAAATTTATTTTTTCAACATGGTAGACGCTTTAAGGCTTGCCTAGCTCTGCCGTAGTGGACCTTACATTGCATTACAGTTTGGTCTGCTTGTTTAAACAAAAAATAAAAAATTGCCAAAAATTTAGGTGAAATACTAATAATTCACTTTGGGTTACGTCAAGGTTACGTCAGGGTTACGTCAGGGTTACGTCAGAGTTACGTCAGAGTTACGTCACGGTTCACGGTTACGTTTACGTCACGGTTACGTCAGAGTTAGGGTTCCAGTGAAAAAATGAAAAATTTTACTTTTTCAATTTTCAGCTGTATAACTTGATTTCGAATATTGAAAATGTCAACAATCATTGAATTTGTACGCCACTCTTATTAGAGAACTTAAATAAATTTTAAATTTGAAAAAAAGAAAAATGTTTCCTGGAGAAATCAACGATAAATGCGGCAACCTAAAAATCAAAAAATCAATTATTCTGATTGATATTTTCTGAAATCATTTGTCATAATCAAATTATATACGTTATGTTTTGTGCATTTATGTAAAAAAAGTTGCGAAAAAATCAAAGGATTTTCGTAAAAATGAAAGTGAAAATTTGTGAAAAAATCGATTTTTTATTGGAAAAAAAGTGGCAATTTATTTTCGAGTGAAATTGATATCAAAGTTCATGAAATTCATTGAGGATTCTAATGGTGGTACATGTCACGCGGAGATAGTCTAATGGACCGATCGATAAATCAATATAATATAGGAAAATGTTAAATTGATGATTTTATTGGAAATTTTGAGAAATAAATTGCTCAAAACGCTATCCGATTTTGTTTCGACTCGGGAGCTGTGGTTTATCAAAAAAATTGTCTTTGTTTAAGTATCGCTTCTAGCTTTCTAGCTATGATCAAAAGTGTAAACTGTTCTTCTCAGTTTAATCTCTGAGAACATGGTCAAAGACCTATATTGAGATTAAATTTATTTTTTCAACATGGTAGACGCTTTAAGGCTTGCCTAGCTCTGCCGTAGTGGACCTTACATTGCATTACAGTTTGGTCTGCTTGTTTAAACAAAAAATAAAAAATTGCCAAAAATTTAGGTGAAATACTAATAATTCACTTTGGGTTACGTCAGGTTACGTCAGGGTTACGTCAGGGTTACGTCAGGGTTACGTCAGAGTTACGTCAGTACGTCACGGTTACGTCACGGTTACGTCACGGTTACGTCAGAGTTAGGGTTTCCAGTGAAAAAATGAAAAATTTTACTTTTTCAATTTTCAGCTGTATAACTTGATTTCGAATATTGAAAATGTCAACAATCATTGAATTTGTACGCCACTCTTATTAGAGAACTTAAATAAATTTTAAAATTTGAAAAAAAGAAAATGTTTCCTGGAGAAATCAACGATAAATGCGGCAACCTAAAAATCAAAAATCAATTATTCTGATTGATATTTTCTGAAATCATTTGTCATAATCAAATTATATACGTTATGTTTTGTGCATTTATGTAAAAAAAGTTGCGAAAAAATCAAAGGATTTTCGTAAAAATGAAAGTGAAAATTTGTGAAAAAATCGATTTTTTATTGGAAAAAAAGTGGCAATTTATTTTCGAGTGAAATTGATATCAAAGTTCATGAAATTCATTGAGGATTCTAATGGTGGTACATGTCACGCGTGGAGATAGTCTATGAATGGACCGATCGATAAATCAATATAATATAGGAAAAATGTTAAATTGATGATTTTATTGGAAATTTTGAGAAATAAATTGCTCAAAACGCTATCCCGATTTTGTTTCGACTCGGGAGCTGTGGTTTATCAAAAAAATTGTCTTTGTTTAAGTATCGCTTCTAGCTTTCTAGCTATGATCAAAAGTGTAAGAACTGTTCTTCTCAGTTTAATCTCTGAGAACATGGTCAAAGACCTATATTGAGATTAAATTTATTTTTTCAACATGGTAGACGCTTTAAGGCTTGCCTAGCTCTGCCGTAGTGGACCTTACATTGCATTACAGTTTGGTCTGCTTGTTTAAACAAAAAATAAAAAATTGCCAAAAATTTAGGTGAAATACTAATAATTCACTTTGGGTTACGTCAAGGTTACGTCAGGGTTACGTCAGGGTTACGTCAGAGTTACGTCAGAGTTACGTCACGTTACGTCACGGTTACGTCACGGTTACGTCACGGTTACGTCAGAGTTAGGGTTTCCAGTGAAAAAATGAAAAATTTTACTTTTTCAATTTTCAGCTGTATAACTTGATTTCGAATATTGAAAATGTCAACAATCATTGAATTTGTACGCCACTCTTATTAGAGAACTTAAATAAATTTTAAATTTGAAAAAAAAAAAATGTTTCCTGGAGAAATCAACGATAAATGCGGCAACCTAAAAATCAAAAAATCAATTATTCTGATTGATATTTTCTGAAATCATTTGTCATAATCAAATTATATACGTTATGTTTTGTGCATTTATGTAAAAAAAGTTGCGAAAAAATCAAAGGATTTTCGTAAAAATGAAAGTGAAAATTTGTGAAAAAATCGATTTTTTATTGGAAAAAAAGTGGCAATTTATTTTCGAGTGAAATTGATATCAAAGTTCATGAAATTCATTGAGGATTCTAATGGTGGTACATGTCACGCGTGGAGATAGTCTATGAATGGACCGATCGATAAATCAATATAATATAGGAAAAATGTTAAATTGATGATTTTATTGGAAATTTTGAGAAATAAATTGCTCAAAACGCTATCCCGATTTTGTTTCGACTCGGGAGCTGTGGTTTATCAAAAAAATTGTCTTTGTTTAAGTATCGCTTCTAGCTTTCTAGCTATGATCAAAAGTGTAAGAACTGTTCTTCTCAGTTTAATCTCTGAGAACATGGTCAAAGACCTATATTGAGATTAAATTTATTTTTTCAACATGGTAGACGCTTTAAGGCTTGCCTAGCTCTGCCGTAGTGGACCTTACATTGCATTACAGTTTGGTCTGCTTGTTTAAACAAAAAATAAAAAATTGCCAAAAATTTAGGTGAAATACTAATAATTCACTTTGGGTTACGTCAACGTCAGGGTTACGTCAGGGTTACGTCAGGGTTACGTCAGAGTTACGTCAGGTTACGTCACGGTTACGTCACGGTTACGTCACGGTTACGTCAGAGTTAGGGTTTCCAGTGAAAAAATGAAAAATTTTACTTTTTCAATTTTCAGCTGTATAACTTGATTTCGAATATTGAAAATGTCAACAATCATTGAATTTGTACGCCACTCTTATTAGAGAACTTAAATAAATTTTAAATTTGAAAAAAAGAAAAATGTTTCCTGGAGAAATCAACGATAAATGCGGCAACCTAAAAATCAAAAAATCAATTATTCTGATTGATATTTTCTGAAATCATTTGTCATAATCAAATTATATACGTTATGTTTTGTGCATTTATGTAAAAAAAGTTGCGAAAAAATCAAAGGATTTTCGTAAAAATGAAAGTGAAAATTTGTGAAAAAATCGATTTTTTATTGGAAAAAAGTGGCAATTTATTTTCGAGTGAAATTGATATCAAAGTTCATGAAATTCATTGAGGATTCTAATGGTGGTACATGTCACGCGTGGAGATAGTCTATGAATGGACCGATCGATAAATCAATATAATATAGGAAAAATGTTAAATTGATGATTTTATTGGAAATTTTGAGAAATAAATTGCTCAAAACGCTATCCCGATTTTGTTTCGACTCGGGAGCTGTGGTTTATCAAAAAAATTGTCTTTGTTTAAGTATCGCTTCTAGCTTTCTAGCTATGATCAAAAGTGTAAGAACTGTTCTTCTCAGTTTAATCTCTGAGAACATGGTCAAAGACCTATATTGAGATTAAATTTATTTTTTCAACATGGTAGACGCTTTAAGGCTTGCCTAGCTCTGCCGTAGTGGACCTTACATTGCATTACAGTTTGGTCTGCTTGTTTAAACAAAAAATAAAAAATTGCCAAAAATTTAGGTGAAATACTAATAATTCACTTTGGGTTACGTCAAGGTTACGTCAGGGTTACGTCAGGGTTACGTCAGAGTCGTCAGAGTTACGTCACGGTTACGTCACGGTCACGTCGTCGGTTACGTCAGAGTTAGGGTTTCCAGTGAAAAAATGAAAAATTTTACTTTTTCAATTTTCAGCTGTATAACTTGATTTCGAATATTGAAAATGTCAACAATCATTGAATTTGTACGCCACTCTTATTAGAGAACTTAAATAAATTTTAAATTTGAAAAAAAGAAAAATGTTTCCTGGAGAAATCAACGATAAATGCGGCAACCTAAAAATCAAAAAATCAATTATTCTGATTGATATTTTCTGAAATCATTTGTCATAATCAAATTATATACGTTATGTTTTGTGCATTTATGTAAAAAAAGTTGCGAAAAAATCAAAGGATTTTCGTAAAAATGAAAGTGAAAATTTGTGAAAAAATCGATTTTTTATTGGAAAAAAAGTGGCAATTTATTTTCGAGTGAAATTGATATCAAAGTTCATGAAATTCATTGAGGATTCTAATGGTGGTACATGTCACGCGTGGAGATAGTCTATGAATGGACCGATCGATAAATCAATATAATATAGGAAAAATGTTAAATTGATGATTTTTATTGGAAATTTTGAGAATAAATTGCTCAAAACGCTATCCCGATTTTGTTTCGACTCGGGAGCTGTGGTTTATCAAAAAAATTGTCTTTGTTTAAGTATCGCTTCTAGCTTTCTAGCTATGATCAAAAGTGTAAGAACTGTTCTTCTCAGTTTAATCTCTGAGAACATGGTCAAAGACCTATATTGAGATTAAATTTATTTTTTCAACATGGTAGACGCTTTAAGGCTTGCCTAGCTCTGCCGTAGTGGACCTTACATTGCATTACAGTTTGGTCTGCTTGTTTAAACAAAAATAAAAAATTGCCAAAAATTTAGGTGAAATACTAATAATTCACTTTGGGTTACGTCAAGGTTACGTCAGGGTTACGTCAGGGTTACGTCAGAGTTACGTCAGAGTTACGTCACGGTTACGTCACGGTTACGTCACGGTTACGTCACGGTTACGTCAGAGTTAGGGTTTCCAGTGAAAAAATGAAAAATTTTACTTTTTCAATTTTCAGCTGTATAACTTGATTTCGAATATTGAAAATGTCAACAATCATTGAATTTGTACGCCACTCTTATTAGAGAACTTAAATAAATTTTAAATTTGAAAAAAAGAAAAATGTTTCCTGGAGAAATCAACGATAAATGCGGCAACCTAAAAATCAAAAATCAATTATTCTGATTGATATTTTCTGAAATCATTTGTCATAATCAAAATTATATACGTATGTTTTGTGCATTTATGTAAAAAAAGTTGCGAAAAAATCAAAGGATTTTCGTAAAAATGAAAGTGAAAATTTGTGAAAAAATCGATTTTTTATTGGAAAAAAAGTGGCAATTTATTTTCGAGTGAAATTGATATCAAAGTTCATGAAATTCATTGAGGATTCTAATGGTGGTACATGTCACGCGTGGAGATAGTCTATGAATGGACCGATCGATAAATCAATATAATATAGGAAAAATGTTAAATTGATGATTTATTTGGAAATTTTGAGAAATAAATTGCTCAAAACGCTATCCCGATTTTGTTTCGACTCGGGAGCTGTGGTTTATCAAAAAAATTGTCT
>JACMZG010000069.1:0-54635 GCA_018340805.1 Microvelia longipes
TCTGTAACGGTTGTCGATAATTTAAATGTCATTGTTAATTTATACGATTTTGCAAAATTATTAAATGTTGCTTCGAACCAGAGATATTCCCAGGATTACGGATTACGAATATGACCCAATTGGTAAATCTAAAGTGAAAGTCGTACTTGTTGGAATAAAAAAATTATAAATCATAGTAGATTCAATATAAATGATTTAATTAATTTAATAAATGAATTAAATTAATTGAAATTATTGTTTTAATTCATTGTTTTCAATCTTTGCAAAATATTCAAAAATGGATGATGTAATTTTGTCTGAAAAACAAAAAGAGATGTTGAATGAAATATCCAATCGAGTAAATGTTATTGATGACGATGAATTCATGATTTCATGAAGTGGCATAAAAGTACAACCGAAAATTATTTCAACTCTAAGTAATTGTTTGACATTGAACTATGAAGATTACCTCAAATTTGCAAAGTTGATTGGCCGACAATCTAGCTAATGTGTTAATGTTGATCATTCATGATGCCATGAGGAAAATCAAACCACTATACCCATAAATTAGAAAGAAACTCTTCAATCCGGTCTTCAATTCAAATTCAACCTCGATTTTGGTTATTCTCAGAAAAGTTGAATCACAACTAACTCCATTTGTTGGAAAATATGACTTTTTGTATGGATAATCAAAAGTTTCATAACTTAATTTGCCAACTGTAACAAGAGTTTGAGTTATGAGAAAAAAGGAAAATTAATGTTCAATAAAGATTTGAGTTATTCAAGTCCAGAAAACATAACCAGATTCAAGATTATGAAGCTAACTATTCAATCGCACTGAGGAGAAACAACATCAATGTCAAATTGAAAGAAATCATGAAACTCTAAGTAAATTTACTACTATGTAATCAATTAATTAATTTATTATTATTAGGTGCCAAATGTTATACAAACAAGGTTGGATCATCAAAATACGTTTTAATTGAATAAATCTTTGTTTTATACTTTGTGTGTTTTTATTATAAAAAGGTCTAAAAACAACTATAAAGATACAAACACTATAAAAAAAGTAGTAAATAAGATATTTATGGTTTACAATATTTATTAACAAAACATTTATTCTGATATGTTACTATTTTCCAAAGCGGTCTCACATATCTTCCAGTCTTTTGTAACCGTTATCAATCAGTAAACTTTCCTTTTTCAATCTAACTTCATCTCTGATTTAATGAATGTGTCTTCTATTTCCATGTTGCTGTTGACTCTAACCAGGAATTCATTTATTGTTTCAAGTCATTGCTACTTATTTTGAGATCAAAACACCATACAAGCATTGTTGAATTTACAGGTTCCTAAATGAAAATTATTAAATAAAGTAAATTAAAATAAGAAATTACTTGAAAAGTATACATAACAGATTTCCTCAAGTTAACTATTCATAATTTGTAATAGTTAGTTGGCTTATCACATTTGAAAGTCAATGAATGAAGCATTACCTTTGGTTAATGTTAATGGAGAATTCTAAAAAAATGAATAGTGACTAAAAGTTATAGCTTTTATAGTTCTGAAACACGTTGTATGTGTCAATAGTGAAATTGATTTATTAAAACATGTTTATTCTAGAATATTCTTATTATTATTAAAATTAATTTCAATCATCTAAATTATCATAAAATAACATAAACTTTAAATATCAAATTTTAAAAAAAATTTAAATTATTACGTTTTATTTGATGATGATCTAATAGATAATCCTATCAATAAACCTTTAAATTAGATTATGTCATCATCAATAAACGTATATAATCATGTTTTTATTAGTCTAAAATTCATAAAATGTTTTGTCAATACGAAGAAAAACATTCCAACAGAAGTATGTCTGTGTTGGAAAAACAACAACAGACTACAGTAGATGAAATCAAAGAAGGAAGAAGTCAATTATGGATCCCTATAATATCGAGAAAGGTTTGTCTTTTTTTCCTTTTTAAAAACATTTTAATTACTTTTTATTTAGAAATGATTTTAGATATATTGGAAGTAATCTCCCAAATATCAAAAGAATGGTTGATCAATACCTCACCATCGGAAGATTTCTGGTTAAAAGATCAATACAGTCACAGGGGGTGACGTGGACCAAGTAATAGATATTTACTTGGAGGGAATCCAGTCAATTCCATATTTTATGTGACTGCGTTGCACGTCGCAGGTTTATGGAAAATAATCAAATTTTGATTGAAATAAATCGGTGTTTAATGTGTTATGTTTTGTATATTCTTTCTTTTATTTGTGTGAGTGTGGTAATGTGGTGTGCAATATTGTATTGATTTTATATAATTATCATCGTTTTGAGTAAATATTACGAGAATAAATATTGTAATATAGTTTAAAATAGGATACTTTATTTTGATATTTAAAAGATTACTGTCATTGTAAGAATATTTAGTTGATTATAATTAAATTTAATTATTTTTAAAATGTATTAAAATTAAATTAATTCTAAATTGAATGCAATAGTTCTTGTTTAAATTCATGTTACCATCTGCCAAATATCAAGATTATCGATGTTAGAAAAAGTTTCCTGTTACTGAATGCAAATACTTAGGGAAACTTGGAAGAAATGACAATCAACATATTGGTGATAGATTCTGATTTCATATTATTTTATAATTTAATTCAGATTACTAAGAGAGAATTCTTGAAAAGAATGTCCAATTTGAGGAAAATCGAAATGCCTGGTCGCAGAATAAAACCTGGAAAATGTAACTTTAGAGAGAAACGAAAGCTCCAACATGGAAAGAAATTGATAGAGTTTATGATTTACGATGAAATTGATAATTGGATACGATAAATTCCTAGTTCCGAGCTACGGAATCGACTGGAGAGAAGATAATAAAAAAACTATAGAAAGGAATAAATAGATTGAAAAATCTAATAAATTTGACCGTCCATATTGAGAATAAGAATAAGATTCAAAACTTTATATTAGACATTAAATACTTGTATAGAATTTGTTTAGTTAATTATATCTCTTTCTTTGTTTTTAGATAAACAGTTTTATTGTAATTTTTTTTCGTTTTATCTTTGCTTTGGTAAGTTAAAATTGATTTAAGGGTTTAATTTTATGGATCATTAAAAATTATTCAATAGGATGGGTACATGTTTAAATTGTTCAATTTTTAATTCAAAAAATTAATAGAATTTTTAAATAAAATACATAAGTCCTTCCTATAGCTGGGTATATTTGCGCGTATCCTTCCTGATAGCAAATTTTAAATTTTTAAAAATACATGATCTCCATTATGAATTTTAATTTTAATAAAATATTTTAAACAAGTTTTAAAATACATGTACTTACCTATGAGGCAAACTTAATTTTCACAAGGAAATAAACGAGCACTACTAAAGCAAATTTTTAGGAATTTAAATAATTTTTAAGAAAGTACATTATCTTCTATAGGCAAATTTAATTTTAATAATTTTTAGAAAAATACATGTACTCTATAGCAATATTTTAATTTTAAAATAATGTTAAATAAAAATACATTATCTTCTATAGCAAATTTTTTAATTTAAATAATTTTAAAAATACATATCCTTCCTATAGCAAATTATTAATTTATAAAATAATTAAAATACAAGTATCTTCCTATAGCAAATTTTAATTTTTAAATAATTTTTAACAAAATACATGAATCTCCAAAACGCAATTTTATCTTATAAAAAAAATACATCTGACTCCTAGAGCAAGTTTTTAATTAAAAAAATAACATCGTATCGTGCATATAGTGGCAAGATTTTAATTTTAAAAATATACATGTTCTTCTCTATAAGCAAATTTAATTTTAAAAAATACATATCTTCCTATAGTCAAATTTTATTAAAAAAATATTTGGAAAGAATTTACAATGCTATAGTAATTATGCATAAGAATGGAAGAATACACTATCTCCACCTACTACTATATTTTATATCATAGCACCTAGTAGAAGAATTGTTATATTCCTATTTACTCATTTTTTAACACAAATATTAACTAATTGTATTTAGACTCGATTCATAGCGTCATTTAGTAGATATTATTCTCAAATAATATATATTATAAAGATAAATATACCATATAAAAATAGATTATAGGTTTCGATGTCTTTATAAAGAATTGAGAAGATCTATGCTATATTTACTTAATAAAATCCAAAAGTAGTTGATATTTATAATTGAAATTGACTAGTCAGTAAATGATATTCCGATATTTTATTAATATATTTTAAAATCTATTAGTTAGGTTCTTAATAAAAATATCAATGTAGTGAGAGGGTTTGCTTTTTAAGGTGTTATTTCATCGTGTGGATATTATAATATAAAAATTTTATTATTACTCATAATGTATTACATAATCCAAATATAATTAGTATTAAATTATTATTAAATAATTATTTCAGTTTGAACCTAGTTTCCCAAATATCAATGCCTTAAATTTACACCTGAACATTTTATTGAAATAAGTAATTTATAATGAATTAATTGAAGACTTAATTTGTGAGATTTTACAGCTAAATTAATTATTGGTAGTGATATGAAAATTGCTTTGGCAAACTTGAGAAATGTATGGTATTTTATTCGATTAATGTTTAAAATTGCGAACCATCACTAAGAAAAGTATAGAACAATTCCCTAGATGAAAATTAAAATATTTATCATTTGAGATTTTGCCTCAGACGAAAAAATATTGATAAATGATATGAAGAATGGATGAGTAGTTCCGCTAAAACAATTCCACGTTGTAAAGTATTCTACTTTTAGATTTCAAAATGTAGAAAGTTTTTAATTGAACCGAAAGGTATAATTAAATATATTATCTAATATCCTTGGGAGAAAAGTTGAAGAATCGAGATTCATCTAATCTATTGAATGTGCAATAGAGAAAACATATTGAAATGTGTTACATATAGTAAATATATAGATGAATCTTCTTTCTTTGATTTGACTCAATCAGGTATTTAAAATATATTCATTAATGTTCATACCTTTTCATACAAAATTAGATATAATATTTATAGTGCTTACCGATTAATTGTTGCCACAAGAGGTAGATATACAATCAATGTTTTCACTCTATCAGATTGCCTTCATAACACGAAAAAGTACACTTATGCGAGATTGATATATGAAACTAATTAAAGCATTTTATGTCTGCTTGAAAGTTCATTTCATTAAGATTAAAACAAAATCATCAGTCGAGATTGTTTTCATAATGATTTATATGTTCTTAAATAACTAATTTATACACTTAGTAAATCCCAATCAAAATAATCAATTACAAAATGTTAATAATGTAATGTATGTTTAATTAGTGTTTATCCAAGAGTTATTATATGTGCTAATTGTCATAAGTTTTATGTGAAAATAAAAAAATCAAAAAAAATTCAAAAAAAAATTGTTATGATTCACCGTTTTTTTTGAGTATATATATTTCAAATTTATATCGTATTATTTAGATATGTGAAAAACGCACACACCAAAAATAAATTATAATATGTATAGTTTATTTAAATATTTGTTTTTTTGTGCAAACCCTATCTATATTTGTGTATGCCTTTTTATTACATTAATTTTCATTGGTACTAAAAATAACCAAGTCGAAGATATAGGTTACTATAATCTCATTTTGTTAAAAAATACTTTAGCAGTATTCGTGACTAATATTACGTATACAATAAAATAAATTAGCGAAAATTATAATTGAACATCGTAAAAACATCGCAAAAAATTAAATTAATGCCGTATATTATTAATATTACGAATAACTTAAAAATATCGGTAAAATCAACTCATTTTTAAAACAAATATTCAATTATTAAAGTCTGACGTCATAATATAGCCTCGTTATTTACTAAAATGATTATGCTTCTTTTACGATAATAATAATATACTAATAATAATAAGGTACTTAGCACAATATATGATCATAAAACAAATAATATAGGTCCATTTACAATTGACTTTATAAAAAGTATAATTCGAAGGTCCATAAATTACTTATATAAAAGATTCCAAAGATATGGATATTGATATGTCATAATCTTGACTGGCGATGTATAAAAACTAGAATTGATTCCGAGAGTATTTATTCAATATGTATGTTGAAAATTGATTTTAAGTTAGTTCCACTTAATAAAAAGTATTCATTATCTAATTGATGCATACGTTGAGAGATCTTTGAGGGGCTTTTGGTATGATTTCATTCGGTTAGTGATATGAAGAGAATTTTGTACTTAAAGTTGATTTAGTACGATCAAAATAAGTACTTACATAATCCATATTAATTGAGATATAACAAATTATCTAAATATAAATTCATGCTCTCTATTGAAACTAGTATCCACCAACAATCACAATGCTTCAAATTACATCTGGAATCTATTTAATGAATGAGTAATTATGAAGAATAAGTGATAATTATTTGTTGAATTTCTTGATACAGACTAAATTATTATTGCGTAAAGTTGAATAAAAATCTTTGGCACTTGAGAAAAATGTATTGGTATTATTGATTAAAAAATTTAAAAAATTGATAACCTATCCTATAGAAGTAAAAAACGAATTCCTAATGAAATTAAATTTATCTTATGTAGAGATTTGCCCGACGAATCAAAATTGATAAAGTATGAAGACATGAGAATGATAAGTCCGTAAAACATATCCCACGTGGTAAAGTGTGATCTCTACTTAGATCCAAAATGTGAAAATTCGTATTGGACGAGGTATAGTTGGCAATGGAGTATCTATAAGTTCCTGGGGTACAGAGTTGAAAGAGTCAATCCACATTATTGAATGTGCAATAAGATTATACAATATGAGGAAATAGGTTTTAACATTAGTAAACATATATAATATATCTTCTATTCTTTTGATTTGACTCAATATGGATTAAAAATAGATATATTCAAACCAACAATTGATGAGAATATTATATGTTATCCCATAATGTTCCACAAAGTAACATAAACCTCAAATGGTATTCCTCTAAGTAAGAACATTGCCACATAAACAACTACGAAAGCAGTACAATTGCGCGAGAATGTAGGATAGTAAGATCTAATTAAGCATTCAATTCTTCTGCCAGATTCATTTAAGATAAAAACAAATATTCGGTCGATTGTTTCATTGATTATAATGGTCTTTAATTTTAGCCTATTTAAATCACCAAATATCAATAAGACATGACCAAGTATAAAATTGTTTTAATAATGTAGATTTGTGATTTCTCATGGTTAAGTTATTTATATTAGATTGCTGTGTTGTGAAGAAAAAAATACAAAAAAAAAACAAAAAAAATTTTATTGAGTTCAAGTTTTATGTCTTGAGTTATATGTAGGAGTGTTTCAGATTTATATCTGTATAATATATTGTTAGATTAAGTCGGTTGATAAACAAACGAAAAAAATTTTAATGTATAATGTTATTTAATATTGTTTTTGTGCGGATATTCACTTTGGGTATTTGCTTTTTTATAATTAATTATTCCATGGAAAAAAATAACCAAAATCATTAGATTCAATCATTGTTAAAACACTAATTTGAGAATTTCTAATATCTGCGATTTCAAATATATATAATACAGAAATCATGAACATCAGAAAAACACGTAGCAAATAGACATATATCTTAATGTCTTAAATTATTAAAATTTGAATATCTATCTATTATCGAATAAATACCTTGACTTCACTATTCGTAACTAAAAATTATTCAAATTTGTTTGTGAATTCAATGAGCGACGTGAATAAATAGCTTATCTGTTAATATTATTATATCTCAAAGTATAACTTCTACTAATAACTTATACGATAATATATGACACTATAGAAAGTAGATATATGGGTTTCTCGATCTTTATATAAGGAAATTTTGAAGTGCGTTACCTAAACGATACGCTTTATTTAAAATGTCCAAAACGGTTCATTGATATTTATATTGAACTTGTGACGTGTGTCAGTAAAATTGATTTCCGCATATTTAATTAAGAGATAATGCAAATTTTTCAATATTTAGTTAGTGTCACTTCAATAAATTAATTAAGTGAGTGAGACTTGTGTTCTTTGGCTTTGATAAGAGTATATCACATGAGTCGAATGTGTATATCGATACTATAGAAGTTATTAAAAATTATTGACCACTACCAATAAAATGATATACATAATGTCCAATTATTAATCGAGCCTATGTAGAGATTATCATTATTATGAATACAAACTATCTCTATTGAGAAACAGTATTCTCCACATCAAATTGCTTATATACAGACTGAACATATATAGGATCTAACATGGAGATAATCACAGTGAAGAATTAAATGAAGATTAATTGTAGAGACTTGACAGACGTAAAATTTAAATGTAGTGATATGAAAAAAGTGCTTTGGCACAACTTGAAAAAATGTAATTGGTATTATTTGGGATTTAATACACAAATTTAAAAACTTGTATAAATCCCACAAAGAATATCTAAATAAACAATTCGCTGAGGAAATAAATTAAATTATATCTGTAGAGAGTTTTTTGAGCCGCACTGACGGAATACAATAATATAAAGATATAAAGAAATGAATAGTATACGTAAAAATCTCACGTTGCATACTAAGTGATTCTACTGAGTAAATCAAAAGTGACAAAATGGTTGTACATGAGGACGAATATGAGATATAAATTATCAATTTTGAGCTATGATCTTAAGGATAGAGGTACATCCTATTAAAGATCAATAAAATGGTTGATTCCTATTGGTTAATGTTTCGATGAACGAAATGCAAGATCAATTTCCCTTCAGTGAATTGTGGCAATTTAGAGAAACATATAGAAATGGAGGTGTTCACACCAGAGACATATATACTTTTATGTATTAATCCTTCTTCATTTCGTTTTTATGAGATTTGGACCTCAATATGGTCACAAAAAAATGATATAGTCATACCAAACTATTGGATAGAATTATTTATCACATATTAAGTCTCATAGGAAAAAATTGTTTCCCCCACAAGAGAGTAGAGAATACCACATATAAAAATGGATAATCCTCTAATCACGATTCCTCATAAACGACGAAAGCTTTATCAATTTGGCGTATAGGATGAAGATCGAAACTGAATTAAGCAGTAACAAATTCTGCTGTATGAAAGATTTTCTTAGATATAACAAATATCGTCGAATTTTCATTAAATATAGTTCTTGAATTTACTGTATAAATCCAAATCAAAATATACACGACAAACAACTGTTAATAATGTTAACGTGTTATTAGTGTTTTCTATGGTATTATATTTAGACGTGCTTTGTTTGAATTAAAAATTCAAAAAAAATCAAAAAAAAAATTGTTTATGGGTCTAGTTATTGGTTTTGTTATATGGTAGTTTCATTTATATCTCTTTATTTTTAAATTTCGATAGTGGGTTGACAAACAAATAAATATGTAAATGTTTAGTTTTATTTAAATTTGTTTGTGGCGAATTCTACCGTCGTGGATACTTGAGCGTTAGAATTAATTTTCATTGGAAAAAATAACCAAAGTCATTAGATTCTAATCAATGTTAAAACACTTAGAGATCGGGTAATATAACGTTCAATTAAAATGACGAGAATAGAATCGAAAACATCGCAAAAGAACATAGTAATTAAGGCTATAATTTTTAATTTTGAATACTAAATCGATTAAAATCTACTCAGTTTATTAACAAAATAAAAACAAATTGATAAGACTCGTTAATTAACGTCATTTATAATTATTATCTCAAAATATATATAAATATAAAAATAACATAAAAAATAAAAAGTTTTGCGATGCTTAAAAGAAATAGAAAGTCTAACTAATTAACAATAAATCAAAGTATTGGATATATTTACACTTGAATCTATCGACATGAGTCATATAAAATCGATTTCCGAATATTTTATAAAATGATTATTGAATATATTATAGATGCTTAAATAATCTCAAGAATGAGACGTTTGGACTTTGAAGGTGTATTCATTCGGTGTGATATTTATGAATATCTAAAATTATTATTACAGCAAAAAAATGCGTAATCTACATAATCCAAATTAATTGAGTATTAAATTATTATTATTAATTATCTCTATGAAACTAGTTCCCAACTAATCAATTTGCTTAAATTACACTGCACATTATTGATATGGGAAGTAATTAGTGAAGAATTATATTAAGATTTATTTGTGAATTTTACAGACGTAAATTATATTGCAGTGATATAAAAAGTGCTTATTGGCAACTTGAGAAAATGTATGGGATTAATTTGGATTAAAAATTTAAAAATGAAACCAGTCTAAAGAAAGTATGAACAATCCTAGATAATAAATTATCTTTTAGAGATTTTGCCCGACGAATAAAACTGAATAAAAAAATGAAGAATGGAGAGTAGTCGTAAAAACAATCACTTGAAAGATCTACTTGATTCAAAAAATGTGAAAATGTTGATGACGAAAGGTATATCAATGATTTTACCCCCCCTAAAAATTTTTATTCCCCCCTGGGGTAAAGTTGAAGAATCAATTCATCATTATGAATGTGCAATTAAGAAACATATAGGAAATTGTGTAATATTAGTTAAATATATAACTAAATCTCTTTCTATGATTGACTCCAAGTATGGTATACAAAAAATAATATAGTCATACAATACCAAAGATTATGAATAGATTCTATATTTACACAAAATTTCCACAAGAGTAAAATACACAATGGTTCCCTATCAATTTGCCTCAAATAACTACGAAAAGTACAATTGCGAGAATAGATTGAAACTAATAACAATCTATTCTGCTTGAAGATCATAAGAAAAACAAATTATCGCGATGTTTCATGATATACGGTCTAAATTTACTAGTAAATCCAAAATCAAAAAACATACAAAATGGTTAATAATTAATATTTATGTCAGTTTATTTAATATTTATATTGCTATTGTTTGTTGAAATAAAAATCAAAAAAAAAATCAAAAAAAAATTGTTATTGTTCTTAGTTGTTTGGTTATATTAGTTCAATTTTAATTCGTTATTTTAATAGGGTTGAAACAAACAAAAATAAATTATAACATGTTAGTTTATGTAAATTTGTATTTTGTGCAATTCTACCTCGTGATCGCCTTTTATAATAATTTTTCATGGGAAAAAAATAAACAAAGTCCTTAAGATTTCTAATCTAATTTGTTAAAAGCACTTGGGAGATTCGGTAAGAAAAGTTACATATTTAAATAATAACGAGAAAATGAAATGAAAAACATCAGTGCACAAGACATATAAATTAAGGCTTAAAATTTTAATTTGAATACTAAAATCGTTAAAAATTTACTCATTTTAACAGAATATTATCAACCAATTAGTATTAAGACTCGTAATTAAGCACGTATTTACATACACTAAATATCTCAAATCATAATATATAAAAACATATAAAAAATAATTAGGTTTCGGATGCTTAAAAAGAAATTGAAAGTCTAGCTAATACTTAATAAATTCAAAGTAATGATATTATAATTGAATCTTGACTGTGTCAGTAAAAATGATTTCCGATATTTATTATAGATTTAACATATTGTTAGCTGCTATAAACTATCAAAGTGAATTGTTGCTTTGTAGTTATTTCATCCACGGGTGGGGATATATTTATAGGATTTATTAAATATAAATATTACTAGGACAAAATAATTATTACTAATCCAATATTAATTGATATTAAATTTTATATATAATTATTTCATTGAAAACTAAGTCCCCACTATCAAAATTGCTTAAATTTGACATGGAACATTATTGATATGGGAGTGATAGTGAAGTAATTAATGAAGATTTCATTTGTGAGATTTTAACAGACGTAAAAATTATTATGTAGTGATATGAACTAATAATGTGCTTTTGCACTTCGAAAAAAAGTATGTAAATCTGGATTTAAAAATATTTAAAAAAATTGACACACACATCTAAAGAACAGTATGAAACAATTCCTAGAATGAAATTAAAATTTATCTTTAGAGATTTGCCCGACGGAATAAATTATTGAATAAAAAGACATAGAAGAAGAATGAGACGTCGTAAAACAATTCCACGTTGTAAAGTATTCTACCTTGATTCAAAATGAAAATTGTATGACGAAAGTATATTCAATATTATCTAAATTTCCTGGGGTAAAGATTTGAAGAATCAGATTCATCATAGTTGAATGTGCAATTAGAAACATAGAGAAATTGTAGTAATATTAGTAAATATAAGATGAAAATCCTCTTTCTTTTGATTTGAACTCAATAATGGTAATTAAAAAATAGATGATTAATGTCAACCAAATATGATATGAAAAATTTTATAGATTACAAATTTCCACAAGAGGTAGAATACATCAAAATGGTTTCCTCTATCAAATGCCTCATAACTACCAAAAATACAATTGCGAATGTAGAAATAATGAAACTATTAAGAACATATCATTCTGCTGACAAGATCAATTAAGGCACATAAACAAATTACTCGATGTCATTGATTATATGTTCTTAATATTACTTAGTAAATCCAAATCAAAATACATATCAAAAATTGTTTAATAATGTTCAGAATATTTGTTATTTATTGGTTTCAGATATATTTATTTTAATGCGCTTGTTGTTAAATAAAAAACATACATAAAAAAATCAAAAAAAAGTTATTGTTCTAGTTGTTGTTTGTTTATAATGGATAAGTCAAATTTTATATGCGTTATTTATAATTAGATTAGTGTTTGAAACAAACAAATAATTAAATTATTAGTTTTAGTTTATTTAATTGTTTTATGGAGCGAATTGCTAACTTTGTATTGCTTTTATAATAAATTTACACTTGGAAAACAAAGAACTAAACCCAAAAGCATCTTTAGATCCTATACAATGTAAACACTTGAGAATCTCGGGATAACACAAACGAATCCAATTACACACTACCGAAAATATGAAAATCCGAGAACACACATCGCAAAGACATATTAATAAATAATGGCTTAATATTAATTTGAATATACTACAATCTATAATAATTTACTCATTTTTTTATAAACCCAAAATAAATGTTATTAAATTGTTTAAGACTCGATTAAGCGTTATTTTATAATTATATCTCAAATTCTATATATATAAATATTAAAGATATACATAAAAATAAATCAATAGAGCTTCGAATCTATAAAGAAATGAAAGTCGAGCTAATTCTATAACTAAATCAAAAGTATGAATTAAATAATCTTGACTGTGTCAGTAAAATTGAATTCCGATATTTTTAATAAAATACTTAAATATTTAAGTTAGTGCTATAATATCAATGAGTGAGATGTTTTGGCTTTCGTAGGGTATTACTCCATCACGCTGTGAGATATATTATTATAATTTTATTAAAAATTTATTTTTATTAACTTTTTACAATACCAAAAAAAAATATAACATAGGAGTCCAAGAGTGTGAACGGTAGGTATGTAAAATATATTAATTAAGTAATATACTACTATGAATACGAGTATTCCACACATGATCAATTGCTTAAATGTAACAAACGAGAGAACAACTTTATGATATGCGAAGTAAATAAGTGAGAATAGAATAAAATTGAAGATATATTTGATGAGATTTTTAAGACACGTATAAAATGTAATTAACTTGTAGTGATTAATGAAAACAAGAGCTTTTGGAACTCTGCAGAGCGCAAAATGTATTGGTAATTCAAGTGATTAAAATATTAAAAATGAGAAAACCATCCTAAAAAGAAAAAGAAAATATTCCTAAATAAAATTAACAATATCTTGTTAGAGATTTTGCCCGACGGAAAAAATATATAAAGAAAATATAGAAGATGATATTCGTAAAAAAACAAATATCCAACGTTTAAGTGAACACTACATGAGTTCCACAAAATAGTAAATTTATTGAACAAGAAAGGTAATAATCCAATGAAATAAAAAATTGTAATCTATATTTCCTTGGGTAAGTTTAAGAAGTCGATTCATCATTAGTTGAATGGCAATTAGAGATAACATATAGGAAATGGTTTTAATATAGTAAATATATTAGATGATCTCTTTCTTTGAATTTAACCAAATATCGTATTTATAAAAATAATATATGTCAACCAAATATTGATAAAAGATATTACCAAAATTCCACAAGAGTAGAAACACAAATGGTTCCTCTTATCAATGCTCATATTACTACGAGTACAATTGCGAGATGTAGATAGAAACTAATTAAGCATATGCTAATTCTCTGCTTTTGAACAGTATTTCATTAAAGCAATAAAAACAAAATTTACGTTCGATTGTTCATTGATTAAATGGTCTAATATTACTTTACGCTAAATCCAAACTCAAAATACATAGACAAAAATTGTTTTATAAGTTAGTGTTTATTTATGTTCAGTTATTATATTTAGATGCTTTGTTTTGTTCACACATAAAATAAAAACATCAACAAAAACAAAATCAAAAAAAATGTTATTGGTTACTAAAGTTGATTTGTTATAATGTAGATATCAATTTATAATATTTCGTTATTTTTAGACTCATAGTTGGGTTGAACAAAACAAAAGGAGAGAATTATGAATGTTAGATTGAGTTTAATTGTTTTTTGTGGCAATATCCTACTTGGTAAGATAGGCGTTTTAAAATTAAAATATATCATATGGAGAAAAAAAATAACCAAAAGTCTTAGATTCTAAACAATAGTAATAAACAAAAATATTTATATTGGAGATATATACGGGTTAAATATACGATTTCAATTAAATATACTACAGCAATAATGAAACCGAAAAACCACGCAAAATAAATTAAATATGCTTATAATTTAATTTGAATACAAAAATCGATAAAAATTTACTCATTAAACAAAATATTGATCAATTGATAGTAAGACCGTATAAGCGTATATTATTATTAATACTCCCTCAAATATAAATATATAAATACAACATATAAAATAATATAAGGTTCCGCATGCTTAAATAAAAGAATATGAAAGTCTAGCTAAATTACTTAAAAATACAAAAGATAATATTAATTGAATCATTGACTGTGTCAGTAAAATTGATTTCCGATATTTATAATATATATCAAATTATTATTAGTTCTTAATAAAAAATCAATGAGTGAGACGGCTGTGCTTTGTGGTGTATTCACGTGTGGATATTGGAGGGATACCTAAATTACAAGGTAAGCGACAACCGAGCTTTGGTGCTTAAACTTGAAAATTTTGTGTTTTTTCGAAATTCGTAACTTCTGTCCCTTTTCCCTTAGGGATATCGTGTGAGGTGTTAAATTGTTCAGAATTTTACACTGAACATTTTGATACCACTCTCGACCCGTTAGGACAATTTGGAAGGAAGTTATAAGCTTCCAAAGTTAGGACTTTTTTTTGTTTAAAATATTGAGGTCAGGATTGACGTCAATTGAATTGTGAAATTTCATTGACGTCAATAGAGTTAAAAATTTTAAGTTTTTTAAAACTTGACTGGAGACCCCCTTGTGAGGTCTTTTTTTATTCGGCCGGAAATTTTATAAAGTTTGGTGGTGTCCCGACCCGGTAGGTTGATTTTCCGTGAAGTTACGGGACTTTTAAGTTCCCAACTTTAAGTTAAAGTTCAACTTTGCGAGGGCTGGTCCTACCCCCCCTTTGTGAGGTCTTTTCTGGTTGGTGGTGATATCCTGATAGGATTGGTGTTGGTCCTGTGTCTCTAGGACCTTTTTTGGTGGAGATACGGCCCTTTGAAGTCTGCTTTTGGTTGATGACGTCAACAGAGTTAAGAAATTTAAGTTTTTTTTAAACTTGACCGGAGACCCCCTTTGTGAGGTCTTTTTTTATTCGGCTGGAATCTTATAAAGTTCGGTGGTGGTCCGACCCGGTAGGTTGATTTCTCGTGAAGTTACGGGACTTTAAGTTCCCAACTTTAAGTTAAAGTTCAACTTTGCGAGGTTGGTCCTACCCCCCCTTTGTGAGGTCTTTTCTGGTTGGTGGTGATATCCTGGAGGATTGGTGTTTGTCCTGTGTCTCTAGGACCTTTTTTGGCGGAGCTACGGCCTTTGAAGTTTTCCTTTGTGGATGACGTCACGACAGTGACGTAATCAATACTTGGAATCTTTGAAGACGTTTATCTCTGGTTCTATTGGGAGTAGAGAGTTGGACTGATTGCTAGTTGCCCTGGGTGACTAGCGCTAGCCATTTAAGACCAGTAGGGCCCTTCAAGGGCCATATCAAAGGGCTGAAGGGTCTTAGTCCTTCATACCTTGTTTGGAGTCAAATTTTTGGTAATTTCGTCACCAATAAGGATCCAAAGTACTTGTAGGGGTCGGCGACTGGTGGTGGGGGCCAGAGGATTGAGTATTTGGCCTCTGCAGCTGGTAACCCCTGTCGGGTAGCGGTTGGCAGTCGTTCGGTTTCTTTTGCGGGGATGAGTTCCTCTCGTCCCCTATTAGAGGAATCTCGATCTCTGAGTGAAGGAGCAGGGTGTGTAAAACCCCTGCTGACTTTTATAAAGAGATGCGGAGTAATATGGAAAGAAAAGGGCCTCATGTAGATGGGGTTGCGTCCACTAGTACTAGCTGGGGATCGGTTGTTGGAACCAGCACCCCCTAGTAGAGGTAGGAAAAACAAGAAGTTTCTCCTTCTCTAGTGCGGTGAGCGGGATTCCAGAAAGGTCTTGTTCCTCCAGAATGGGTAATTCTAGTAATAATTACTCAGTCGGGTCGGACTCTGTGTTTCTCTCTGGACAATCGGGTGGTCTCCCAGACTGTTCGGAGGGAAGGAATACGGTGTTTGAATCCGTGGACAATAGCACAAGGTTTCAGTCGGTGTGGAATAGTAGGGATGTTGATCAACCCTGGAGAAGGCGCTGCTCGGAGGATGAGGGGGCCATTGAGGCTGCATCCGCAGTTCTTGACTGCCAGGAGACTGCCTGAGCCGTCGCCGGCGCAGAATCTTGGTGGTAGTAGCAAATACTCCAGCGAGGCCCTGGAGGACTGATGTGGAGAAGGGTTTCTTGTGAACAGCCGTTGCACAAGAGTCAGTCGGTCCTAAGCCCTAGGAGAAATCCGATGCCGATGGGTGCCGTTACCAATGCCAACCCTCTTGGAGCCGAGGCCTCCGCGCCTTCCCGGGTCCGCCATGGTCCACGCTTGAAAGAGCGTGCTATGCCTGGCGCAAAGGATCCGGGATCTGCGTGCGGTAGGTGTTAGGTTCTCGAGGACTTGACAGGTGATGCTGGCGCCCTAGGTTGGGCGAAAGGGAATCCGGTTCCTATTCCGGAACCTGGCAGCGGAACCGTTTCCAGTCGTGCCCTCTGACGAGAGCTCGTCGGGTAACCCAAAAGGACCCGGAGACGCCGTCGGGAGATCCAGGGAGAGTTGTCTCTTCTCTATAAGCGTTCGAGTTCCCTGGAAACCTCTAGCAGGGAGATAGGGTTTGGAGCGCAAAGAGCACCGCAGTTACGGCGGTGTCTGGATCTTCCCCTCGGACCTTGAAAATCCGGGTGAGGGCTACGAGGAACACCGCGCCAGACCGTACCCATATCCGCAGCAGGTCTCCAAGGTCAACAGCCTCTAGTCGTTAGAATAATGTAGGTAAAGGAAGTCGGCAAACTGGATCCGTAACCTTGGGATAAGGATTGGCTCTGAGGATCGTGGTGAGCCGGGCTTGGTTGGGAAGTGGAGCGGTGTCAACGATCCGGGCCTGGGCGAGGAGAGCGGCGCTTCTGCGTTCGTGATTCTCTGCTCGGTCCCGCGACTTGGCCACCCACGGATCTTCCTTGCTGCGAGCTGCCGGCTGCCTAGTCACTGGTTTCGGCCGGAGGACGGGCCGGCTGTCTCTTCGGCCACCGATTAACGGTCAGCTCAGAACTGGCACTGACCAGGGGAATCCGACTGTCTAATTAAAACAAAGCATTGCGATGGCCCCAGAGGGTGTTGACGCAATGTGATTTCTGCCCAGTGCTCTGAATGTCAACGTGAAGAAATTCAATAAAGCGCGGGTAAACGGCGGGAGTAACTATGACTCTCTTGGTCTCACCCCCCCCGTATGAGGTCTTTTCTGAGTCGGCTAGTTAATTGAGGAAGATTGGCGTTTGTTCTGTGAATCTAGGGCCATTTTGGTGGAGTTAGGGCCATTTGAAGTCTCCTTAATTGATTACGTCATTCATGACGTAATTGATTCCTTGGATTCTTTAAAGTGGTGCATCTCCCCTTCTAGTGGGCTGGAGACTTGGGACTGATTTCTAGTTGACTTGAGTGACTAGTTCTACAAGGTTTAAGACCAGTAGGGCCTTAAAGGGCTCGTAAAAGGGCTAAAGAGACTTCTGTCCTTTTTTTTGCGTGTTGGGTGTTATTTTTCGCGATAAAACGACACCTACTTGGATTAACTGTCCATTTTTGGGTTCGGCGCGTCCAGTAGTGGGAACTGGAGGATTGAGTATCTGGTTCCTGCACCTGGAAACCCAATCCAGTTGGGTTCCACTATGATGAACGGTTCATCGTATAGTGATCAGCCACTATTAAATGGATCGTTTAATTGTAATGCTACGAGTACACCGGTGCTGCCTCGTAGCAGCAGTAGTAATTCCTTTTTTTACAGGCCTAGTGATTCCCTAGAGAACACGACCAGCCTTAGTTGGGATGGTTACGACTCTAGGTATAGTTATCAGAATAACACTAGGTCTAGTAACTCCGTAACTTCGTTTGGAGATTGCGGTAGTTACTCAATTAACGGTTCTGGTGATTTTCCGGCAGTAGAGAACTTTAGTACAACCACTTTGGTTTAGAGGAGGCTAGTACGCTCGCAAGCACCTTTGCGCGCACTATCTACTCTAGTCTAATGGAAAATCCTGGCCCTAAGTCTCTAGAACCTAGGGTTGTTACTGTGTACGAGAAAGTCCTCCCTAAGGCTCAGGACGGATTCTTGCCTGAGCTAATCAGGCAAATGGCCCCTGAGCCAAAGAGAAAAGTAGAGGCCTCAATAGAAGAAAAGAGAGAGGAGTTGCCAATCTAACCAGGTTAGGATGGGCCAAGCAGCTGCTTAACGCCTGCCAAACCTGGAAGGACCAGATCAAGCGGCACTATGCTATTGAGGAGAGGGTACTGCAAAAGGAGTACTCGATCCAATTAGCTAGAGCTGATGGTAGAAAGGAAAAAGCCAGAGTGGCTAAGAAAGAGCTTGCTAAATCACTTAAGAGACTTCAAGCGGCTAAGGAACAGAGTTCGAGATCGTCAATCGAATTAAGAAAGGAGAAATCCTTATTAATTTAGAAAAAGATCTGGCTGCAAACAGAGAGGTTCTTAAAGAAAAGGTCATGGCAGCGGAAGTCCTCCGAAGCCAAAGCTTAGAAGCTCGCTTCAGAAGTTAAGCAAGATTGAAGAGGTCTCTGAAATTGCCACTCAAGGGCTGTGGCCTGACCCAGAGGACAAATACGCTCAATTGATCCCCCTTCACGGGAGTGAAAATGGGGATGAAGAGAGTGAAGGTTAGAAATTGTACAGAAAGTGTCAAGGGGTCAGGTGCACGTAGTGCCCAACCATCAGCTGGTTGAGCTAAATAAGAAAGAGAGGTTTCAGCCACACTTGTGGGTAAAACCAGAAACTGATTCGTTATACGAGGACCCCAGGCCTATTCTTAGAGGTCTAATAGGAGGAGGTGATGGAGGAGATCAACCTAAGAAGAGGGCCAGGACGGAATCTGAGGACGACGAAATTAATAGTGAAGAATTCTCCACTCTGGTAGACAAATTCAAAGATGTGGGCAAGGAGCACGTAGATATTGCTCTGAATAAACTTGAGGAGTTGGAAGTTATCATCTCTGAACTAGGACTGAGTGATACTTCTAAAGCCAAACTTAACGAGTCTGACACTAGTGATGTTCTCGCTCACCTTCGGGTCATTAAAAGTAGCGTAACTAAACTTTCCCTAGAGTTTGCCAGAAGCAGTACTGAGTTGTGCTGTAAAGCTACGGAAATTGCGATAACCAATAAGTTATTAGCCAAAAATAGGTCAAAAGTCCTTCCCCAACGGGGAATCGGGTCCGCTTCCATCGCCATATCCAATTGGCGATACCTCTAATGATAATAATCAGAAGGGTGGTAACAATAACCAAGACCAATCATGGGCAAAGGTTACCAAAGGCAATGGCAGAAAGGGCGAAGGTGGCTCCGGTGGTGGTTCCGGAGGGGGGTGGTGCTGGAGATGTGGTAATGGCGGCAATGTTTTGCCAACTCCTAAGCCTCCGGGCCCGCCCGATCCCATTCCGGGGCCCTCCGGGCCCACTCCTAAACCCCCAAAATCCATTCCTCCACTTCCAGCACTAAGAAAACAACGGACTATCGACTTTGACAAGTCGGTGGTCGTTGAATTTAGAGTAACACCAGACTTACAGAATAACGATGACAACCCACAAACTGTTGAGAATAACGTTGGTAAACCACAAACTGTTGAGGGTAAACAACTTATTAGGAACAAATTAATTCAAATCCTAAAAAGTAAAATTATGACTGATCTGAAGCCCCTTCTTAAAGGGGTGAAAGTTACAAACTTATATGCCAAAAAAAAAGGTGTCGCATATATGTTAGAATGCGGCAGCAAAGAGGATAAAAAGAAAGTCATGGACTGTAGTCAATTAGAGGCCTTGAACCTGATTGCTAAAGACCCCGTCCTACCTGGTGAGGCAATTGCCATTTTGGGAGTGGATGGGACGTTATCAAAAGAGGCTGTGGTTGAGGAATTAATCGCACAAAACTTAGAAATATTCCGTAGCAAAATCCCCGACTTAAAGGACAAAATTATTCCTCATTTCAACCTACCCCTTAGGTAGGGACGCTTTTTTGGCAAAAAGCGTCCCAGAGACATAATTGCTAAGATCTAGGATCTTCCCCACCTTTACTATTATTATTACCCCTTAGGTGGATGAAAGATGGCAACTTCGTGAAATGGGTTATAGAAGTCCCGAAGGAGGTGAAAGAGCATCTACTCAGCTCAAAGTACATCACTATTGAGTGGTGCAGACTTGAGGTTAGGCCACATCACTGGATTAGAAGATGCAATAAGTGTCTCAGGGTAGGGCACTCAGTTATGGACTGCAGAGCCAAAGAACCAGTCTGCGGACATTGTTGCCTTTCTGGCCACTTGTTCAAAGACTGTCCCAGTAAAGCTAAGGGTGATAAACCTAACTGTGGGCCCTGCTCCGAAATTGAATAGGAAATCAGATCATTCAGTCAGAGATACTAATTGCCCCTTCTATCAACGAGAGGTCAATCGACAGAAACTTAGTAATTAATTTTAGGTTAAGTCACTAATTTTAAGTTAATTTTAAGTATGAGTGATTTTATAAGAACTGTGTATACAATCCCTTTTGAAGAAGGGTCACCTTGTTCAGTCTGTCCTGGTAGAACATTCTTACAAGCTGGAGGCCAGGGAGGAGTGATTAAACACTTCAAAAGTTCCCACCCTGAATTAAATATCGCCTGGAAATGTTCTAAATGCAATGTTATTAAGGATAGTTATAATGGAGCCACTATTCACTTTGGCAAGTGTAGGGGTAGCAAAACGACCCGCGTAAGGGAATATCCCTGCGGAGCGCCTGATTGCTCATTGTCCTTTGACACCATAAGCGGCAGAAGTCAACATCTTAGATGTAAGCACCCTTCTATCAGAGAATTAGAGAAGGCCTCACCTAAAGCGGGTCCCAGTGGGAGAGGTAGATGCTGGAGTGATCATGAGCTTGAGGTCTTTGACAGGGAAATGAATATTCATTACCCTGACAGAGGCTATGCGGCTAGGATCGCACCCCATCTGCCTCAGAAAACTGTTACTCAAATTAGAGAGAGAGCCAGAAAATGGGGTGGGGAACGCAATTCCTTGCCTGAAACAGACCTTCTTGATGAAATAGAGTTAATGCTAGCTGTTGAACCAACAATAACTGAAACAGGGGAGACAATATGGGAAACTCCGGATCCAGACCCTCAGCGCCTGAGCCCCCCTCCTCTGGAGAACTTGGATGTTGTGGGTAGGGATTCTGAACACCCTAATAAACCTGGTTACGCAGCCCCCAGAAGAGAGGGCTGGAAGGATTCGTTACTGAGATCTATCGTAGATGTAACAATCGTGCCATCTGATGAATCAGCTCTGGACATCGATAGAAATATTGTGTCCATAGCTCGGCGAGTCAGAATGGGTATCCCGGTTGATACATCTGAGTTAGATCAAATCATTGAACGTCTTACTTCAGTCCTCTGCACGGAGAAGGCGGTGACCAGGAAGATTAGATTGGAAACTAATAGTACTCATAAAACTGTAAAGAAAAAAATTCGTAACTCTGCCAAGGCAAGGAAATTTGCGCGAACCCAAAACCTCATGAATGAGAACCCAAGAGAGCTTGCTAGATTGGTCGAAGATAATGAGTTGCAAACACTCTCGGAAGATGATACTAGGCGTCCACCATTTACACCTGAGGAAGTCTGGAACATCTACAAACCCCTGTGGGAGGTAGATGAGTCTCCAGACTGGAACGTTCCATCTGTTACAGATACAATTCCACCTGAAAATGTTTGGACGCCTGTTGATCCGGACGAGATATGGCAGCGCATTAAAAAGATTAATAGAGCTAGTTCTGGGGGACCGGATGGGATTAAAAAAGACGGATTGTTAAAGATTAAGAATATCCATGGAACGCTCTCCAAATTGTTCATGATCCTGTTAGTATTAAATCACTTTCCTTCTCAGTGGAAATCAAACAGAACAGTCCTCATACCCAAAGCTGGCAAGGATCCTACATTGATAGGGAATACTCGTCCTATCACTATAGGATCATTGCTTGCTAGGCTATACTCGGGTCTGATTTGTGACAGACTGGGCTCTGCCTTAGAGTTCAGTCCTAGGCAAAAAGGATTCATGAGAGTCAACGGGACTTTTGAGAACTGCTTCCTGTTGGATGAAGCCATTAGAAGAGCTAAAAGCAAAAGAAAAGACATAGTTGTTGTTGTGGTAGATATTAAAAGAGCATTCGATTCGGTACCCCATACAGCAATCAGGGGTTCTCTCAGAGGTAATGGCATGCACGACGATGTCATAAGTAGAGTAATGAGTATGTATGAAAACACAGTCACTGCATTCAGAACATGTAGAGGGGAAACTATGATTAGTATGAATAGAGGAGTGAAGCAAGGTGATCCTTCCTCTCCACTCCTCTTCAACAACGTCTTGGACCCACTAGTCAGGTGGCTCTCAGAAGGTAATGAAAATGGTTTTGGCCCATTAGCCTACGCAGACGATTTAGTTCTTCTCTGCAAATCTCCAGAAGAGGCCCAGTTGAAATTAGACGGTATCGTTGCCTTCTTGGATAGTATTAATATGGAGCTCTCTATTGAGAAGTGTGCAGCGTATTGGCTCAAAAGACTGCCTAGTGGATCCATGGCGCTTGAAGATCCTAGGTTAAGTGTAAATAGTAAAGTAATTAGAAACATCAGAATAGATGATAAATTCAGGTATCTAGGTGTAGAATTTAGTCCCCTAAAAGGGCTGGATAATAGTAGAATCTTGGACAACTTAATAAGCTGCATTTCGAGAGTCTCTGGGCTTAAACTGAAACCTAGGCAAAAGTTAAAACTCATGTATGAGTTTATTCTGCCTAGGAGTTTCTATAGAATGGCCATAGACCCCCCTTCTGCAACGAAATTAAAAAGTTGTGACAAAAGCCTCAGGGTTTGGGTGAAAGAAATAATACACCTGCCCCCTAGTACTCCCAAAGGGCTAATTCACTCAAAGAACTAAAGATGGTGGACTTGGAATTCCCAGAATCTGTAATAAGGTCTGGCTCTCTAACCTAAAAGCAACTAAAGCTGTGCTAGAAAGTAATGACCCACTCATTGAGTTTTACTGTAATACTAACGATGTCCTGGGAAGAGCAAGAAGGGCTGCCGAGCTCATGCATATTGCATGGCACGATGATGGTCCTAACCTTGGTCTTGCTAGGGTCGTTAGAGAGCAAGATGACATAAATGAGTGGTCTGAAAAAGGTGCAACTGGGCACGGAGTCAAAAGCTTTGTTGAGGACCCAGTAGGAAATAGATGGTTAAGAGACGACTCATTGCTGAGGGAATCCCTTTTCCTTTCTGCAGTTCGATTGAGAGCAAATGTATTGGGTACAAAGGAAGCATTGAGACGTGTGGATAAAGGACTTTCCCCTTCATGTAGGAAATGTGATGGGGAGAACGAAACCTTGAAACACGTGCTTAATGTGTGTCCTGCGAACCACAACAAGATAGTTAAGAGACATGACGATATAAAAGAATTTGTAGCAAAGCAACTAGGTGAACAAGGCTGGCAGGTGTATGTCGAAACCCCATTCCAAGTGGAGAAAGGGTACGATACAATCAACCTTAGACCCGATATTGTGTGTGTCAATGAAGAAGAAATTAAAGTAGTGGACATTGCGGTGACTTATGAGGATGGCGACTCACTGGAGCAGGTTGCTCGAGGTAAGGGTCTGAAATATCTAGACCTCAGAGAATCTCTAATGAGAAGATTTGAGAAACAGAAATTTCGGGTCCTGCCTTTGGTAGTCGGCAGCCGAGGCGCACTCCCCATGAGGACACGCAAGGCCCTTAAAGAATTAGGTTTAACTGTAGTCAAAGACGGATTGACAGTATCATTGACAGCGCTCAGATGCTCTATCGCCATGGCGATGAGACATCTGGACAACGGATAATAAATTACTCCACTTGGAAAGTTATGATTTTAGTATATTCACTAGTTTAGAAAATGCTCTATTCCAGATAGCCACTAGTTTTAAGAAAACTATTTATAATACTTAAGTATATTTTATACTCCCGATTGACCTCTCTTAATACGTTAAGATATAGTTTTGCAATATTTATTATTATTAAATCAACTATGTATATAATTACCCAGTAGAATAAGTTAGGTTATATACTTTATAGTTGTAAGCCCACGGGGGGCCAAGCCCGAAATATTATGTAATTTATTTATTAAATAAAACATATTTTAATAGCCAAATGCCTCGTCATCTAATTAGTGACGCGCATGAATGGATTAACGAGATTCCCTCTGTCTCTACCTACTATCTAGCGAAACCACAGCCAAGGGAACGGGCTTGGAATAATCAGTGGGGAAAGAAGACCCTGTTGAGCTTGACTCTAGTCTGGTACTGTAAGGAGACATGAGAGGTGTAGCATAAGTGGGAGGGTGGTCTCCACCCGACAGTGAAATACCACTACTTTCATAGTTTCCTTACTTACTCGGTGAGGCGGAGGGCGTCCGTCGATGGCCTTCAGGCCACGGCGAGACGGTCTTCTTGCGCCAAGCGCCGGGGTTGGCGCTGGCCTTCTGGAGCGTTGGTTGGCTCTGCTAGGCGCTGCCGCAAGGCACGTGCCGATGCGGACCTCCAGCGCGTTCCGGGAGCGTCAGTTAGTCAACACACTCCCCGGCGTGATCCGATCCGAGGACACTGCCAGGCGGAGAGTTTGACTGGGGCGGTACATCTGTCAAATAATAACGCAGGTGTCCTAAGGCCAGCTCAGCGAGGACAGAAACCTCGCGTAGAGCAAAAGGGCAAATGCTGGCTTGATCCCGATGCTCAGTACGCATAGGGACTGCGAAAGCACGGCCTATCGATCCTTTTAGCTTGAAGAGTTTTCAGCAAGAGGTGTCAGAAAAGTTACCACAGGGATAACTGGCTTGTGGCAGCCAAGCGTTCATAGCGACGTTGCTTTTTGATCCTTCGATGTCGGCTCTTCCTATCATTGCGGAGCAGAATCCGCCAAGCGTCGGATTGTTCACCCGCCAATAGGGAACGTGAGCTGGGTTTAGACCGTCGTGAGACAGGTTAGTTTTACCCTTCTGATGACTTAAATTTTCATTGCAACGGTAATCCTGCTCAGTACGAGAGGAACCGCAGATTCGGACATTTGGTTATGCACTCGGTCGACAGGCCGGTGGTGCCAGGCTATCATCCGCGGGATTATGCCTGAACGCCTCTAAGGCCGAATCCCGCCTGATAGCCCTGACATCTAGGGGTCCCATGGGTCGAAAGGCTCAAAACAATGTGAAACTGTAGGTGGACCCAGTTCGGCTGGGACATCGCACGAGCCATATTACCGCGGAGGCCCTTGTGTGGAATCGGTCCGGGCTAGAGCCCGTCCGGCTCCCGGTCTCCGTGGGTAGCATGGGTCACCCTTCGGGGAGTTCGATGTTGGGACCCGGAATCGTCTGTAGACGACTTAGGTACCGATGCGGGGTGTTGTACTCGGTAGAGCAGTTGCCATGCTGCGATCTGTTGAGACTTCGCCCTGGCTCGGGGGTTCGGCGTCTTTGCGTCGTCCTCTCGAGTGGTGCCGCTACAACCGCGTCTGGAGTCAGAGTGACTATAACCAAAGAATCTATTGACGTTTGCGTATACAGGTCATCAGTTGGGACACAGAAAACAAAAAGATTGGGTGAACACGTTCCGTTTGCTTTGGTGGAGAATGCTCAGAGAGGTCGTCAGTCGGCTAGTTGTTGTCTCGTAGGCTCGCCTTCGTTGATGACTCCGCAGCTGACGCGTCTCTTACATTTCAAAAAACCATCGAAGGTGACAAAGCAACCTTGGCTGTACACAAATTTATGCGAAAGATCTTGGTGGCAAGTGTTGTAAGCGAGATGGCTACTTAAGCCACCGTTGCACACTTAAAAGAATTGCCACACGGGCAGGGCGTGTCAGACACCCTTCCCGTTGGCTCGTAACTTCGTTGCAAGTACTGCTTAAGCGACGACACGTCCGGTGCCTTGCTGTGCAAGGTCAAGTTCGGTCGTCGAAGCAAACTTGGAACAACGCAGCACAGGTGTGGTGAAGCAGACACCCTCCTGTGTACCCTGATAAATCAAAACAATTCGGGGTCGGTCGACGCCTGTACTGGGGGGCGTCGATTCGTGCGTTAGTTATATAAGATTATTACACATTATTATAATAGATATATAATAATATAATATATATAGATAATATATATATATAAATAATAATTTTTTTAAACTACAGCCTCTTTTATATATGGACTTATTATATTATATTATATTATATTATATTATATTATATTATATTATATTATATTATATTATAGCCTCTTTCGACTAAAATTTCTCGTATATTTACGTCTAGGCCTTACAGCCTCTTTCGACTAAAATTTCTCGTATATTTATGTCTATGCCTCTTAGCCGCTTTCGAATGTGACATCTCGTACATTGTAGTCGAGACCACTCGGCCTCACTCAACTGCAATTTCTCGTATATGAATCGCCTCAGCCTCTCTTAACAATGGTTGAGAAATAAACGTGTCAACCGCCAAGTAGTGGTGTTTGAGAGTGTATTATATGAAATAACTTAGTAGCGGCCCTGCATGCAGTATAACTTGCTCATCTCACGCAATAATGAAAAGTTTTCGTGTTCCAACAGCACTCCAGTGGATCACGATCTATTTTAATAATTGCGTCAGATGAGGACTAGAAACAAATTATACTGAAACGAATTATACTGCATCCAGGGCTACCACAAAGGCATTTCGTAAAATACTTTATTAAACGATCCTGGTTTAAAGGTTGACACGTTTATTTGACGCCAAAATAAAATTCACTCCGTGACATGCTTAGACCGGTCTCACAAGAAACACGCATTTTAATTTGAAACGGTATGGGTTACACCGACACCGACTCTCCGACCACGGGGTAGAGCGACCGACCCTCTCGCCCTGCCGTCCGTGACCAAGCCTCTCTCGACTATGGGCTACACCGACACCGACCACGGGCTAGAGCGACCGACCCTCTCGCCCTGCCGCTAGTGACCCAGCCTCTCTCGACTATGGGCTACACCGACACCGACCACGGGGTAGAGCGACCGACCCTCTCGCCCTGCCGTCCGTGACCAAGCCTCTCTCGACTATGGGCTACACCGACACCGACCACGGGCTAGAGCGACCGACCCTCTCGCCCTGCCGCTAGTGACCCAGCCTCTCTCGACTATGGGCTACACCGACACCGACCACGGGGTAGAGCGACCGACCCTCTCGCCCTGCCACTAGTGACCCAGCCTCTCTCGACTATGGGTTACACCGACGACCCTCTCGCCCTGCCGTCCGTGACCAAGCCTCTCTCGACTATGGGCTACACCGACACCGACCACGGGCTAGAGCGACCGACCCTCTCGCCCTGCCACTAGTGACCCAGCCTCTCTCGACTATGGGCTACACCGACACCGACCACGGGGTAGAGCGACCGACCCTCTCGCCCTGCTCCAGTGACCCAGCCTCTCTCGACTATGGGTTACACCGACGACCCTCTCGCCCTGCCGTCCGTGACCAAGCCTCTCTCGACTATGGGCTACACCGACACCGACCACGGGCTTGAGCGACCGACCCTCTCGCCCCGCCGTCCGTGACCCAGCCTCTCTCGACTATGGGCTACACCGACACCGACCACGGGGTAGAGCGACCGACCCTCGCCCTGCCACTAGTGACCCAGCCTCTCTCGACTATGGGTTACACCGACGACCCTCTCGCCCTGCCGTCCGTGACCAAGCCTCTCTCGACTATGGGCTACACCGACGACCCTCTCGCCCTGCCGTCCGTGACCAAGCCTCTCTCGACTATGGGTTACAGTGACGACCCTCTCGCCCCGCCGTCCGTGACCCAGCCTCTCTCGTCTATGGGCTACACCGACGACCCTCTCGCCCTGCCGTCCGTGACCAAGCCTCTCTCGACTATGGGTTACAGTGACGACCCTCTCGCCCCGCCGTCCGTGACCCAGCCTCTCTCGTCTATGGGCTACACCGACGACCCCCTCGCCGCGCCACCCCTGACCAAGTCTCTCTCGACTATGGGCTACACCGACACCGACTCTCTGACCCCGGGCTAGAGCGGCCGACTCTCCCGCCGTGCCACCCGTTACCCAGCCTCTCTCGACCATGAGGAGGCGGCTGCTAAGCGATATCGAGTTGGCAGCGACGGAGGCCTCACCTCAAGCCACTACAAATCAAGTACTTCCCCTAAACGCTGAGCGGGGAAGACAAAATATGTTGGCAGCGACGGAGGCCTCATCTCAAGGGGCTAGAAAGCAAGTATTTCCCCTAAACTCTGAGCGGGGAAGACAACATATTTTGGCAGCGACGGAGGCCTCATCTCAAGCCACTAGAAATGAAGTATTTCCCCTAAACGCTGAGCGGGGAAGACAAAATATGTTGGCAGCAGGAGGGGCCACGGCGGCCGCCAAGTCTTTACGGGAGTTTGCAAGATCACGTTGGCTGCGGCAGTGGCTTCATCTTAAGCCAAACTTAACAGAAAGTTTCGATGTTGTGTCGCAAGTGCCGTCGGTATGTGTAGTATAGTGAGAGGTAGTAAAGTGTCTGGTAGCACCGGGCCGATTCAACAGTTCCCTCTGAGGATCCTCACTCAGAGGGCATTAGGGCATACGACCAATGTGCGGCGCGTTGTGTCGGGGCATGCGGTAGCGGGAGCCCAACAGTACCAGAAATGGAGGCCTGCTGTCGGTTACTCGTTTATCAATGTCACGGCCGACCCCTAAGGTGGTAGAGACGATTATATCTCTTCCGGGGTCGCGTTCTCTGGGGGACCTGCATGCGGCCTGGACCGTATGGGGACCCCTGGCCGGTCGGTCTGGTGTGGCGNCGGCCGCCAAGTCTTTACGGGAGTTTGCAAGATCACGTTGGCTGCGGCAGTGGCTTCATCTTAAGCCAAACTTAACAGAAAGTTTCGATGTTGTGTCGCAAGTGCCGTCGGTATGTGTAGTATAGTGAGAGGTAGTAAAGTGTCTGGTAGCACCGGGCCGATTCAACAGTTCCCTCTGAGGATCCTCACTCAGAGGGCATTAGGGCATACGACCAATGTGCGGCGCGTTGTGTCGGGGCATGCGGTAGCGGGAGCCCAACAGTACCAGAAATGGAGGCCTGCTGTCGGTTACTCGTTTATCAATGTCACGGCCGACCCCTAAGGTGGTAGAGACGATTATATCTCTCTTCCGGGGTCGCGTTCTCTGGGGGACCTGCATGCGGCCTGGACCGTATGGGGACCCCTGGCCGGTCGGTCTGGTGTGGCGCCAGTCACTCTTGGTGTCTACATGCTCGAAGGCCTTGCGTTGGCTGCTGGTAGGGGACTGCCAGCGGTTGGCCCTGACATGGAGGTGCTTCGGGCTCACCGAGACTCACCTTACTGTCACAGCTTAGCCGTGAGCACTCTTCGGTGCCGGGCAAACGCGTCCTGGCTCCTTGGAAGGTCGAGATGAGTACTCTGCTTCAACTCCGGTCACAACCGGAGAACTGCCGAAGCACAGTCCGTCTCGAATCCCTTCCCGGAGGTTGACTCCCTCACGGGAGTCTTCGACTACTTTGCCCTTCATGTGCCGACGTGTGTCTCTCATGCGGCGACCAGTACGCAGCCAAGTCAGCGTTGCTCTCTTCGAAGGGCACGCTACTTGGTTGCTCACACTGTTTAAAACCTGTAGCAATAAAGGCTCCGAGAGCCGCACTCATGACGACGCGAGGGTTTCGACCCTCGTGCAACGACTGGGCTGGGCCGGAGTTAGTGGGTCGCAGGCGTCTCTAGACCGCCCGTGCCCTCGGCTCTGTCACTCGTCACAGGCGAGGAGGCAGTGCGAGGGCGACAGGGAGTCAGGTCCTGAGCGCCTCTTCCCACGCCGGTGCTGTCCGGGCCGTGGCAGCGTTCGCGCTACCGCGGTCGCAAAAGCAGAACTGACTTATGTATTTGCCGAGGCAGGGGTCTGGGGTTCACGCAACTCCGACTCCTACCTAGGCTGGGCGGCTGTTGTCCGTCCGCGTCCCGACGGGGGAGCCCCGGTCCACCCCGGTGGTCCTGGTCACTCCCCCGGCGGGTCCGTGAACGTTGACGGCCGTCACGGGACTTTTGAAGGGTTGCCCTTGGCTCGCCTCGCGCGGGCCCGGGGTTCCCTGCAAGACCCACACTTATCTGGTTGATCCTGCCAGTAGTCATATGCTTGTCTCAAAGCTTAAGCCATGCAAGTCTCAGTGCAAACTTAATTAAAGTGAAACCGCAAAAAGCTCATTAAATCAGTTATGGTTTACTGGCGCATCATTCCTTTATGGATAACTGTGGTAATTCTAGAGCTAATACATGCAACACATGTCCTGTCCAGTAATGGTAGGGACGCTTTTATTAGGTCAAAACCAATCGGTTCGGATCGCTCCGTTCCGTTGATAATTGACGACTCTGGGTAACACGCAAGATCGCACGGTCCTCGTACCGGCGACGCACCTTTCAAATGACTGACTTATCAACTGTCGATGGTAGATTTTTTGTCTACCATGGTTGTAACGGGTAACGGGGAATCAGGGTTCGATTCCGGAGAGGGAGCCTGAGAAACTGCTACCACATCCAAGGAAGGCAGCAGGCACGCAAATTACCCACTCCCGGCACGGGGAGGTAGTGACAAAAAATAACGATACGGGACTCATCCGAGGCCCCGTAATCGGAATGAGTACACTTTAAATCCTTTAACAAGGATCCATTGGAGGGCAAGTCTGGTGCCAGCAGCCGCGGTAACTCCAGCTCCAACAGCGTATATTAAAGTTGTTGCGGTTAAAAAGCTCGTAGTTGGTTCTGTGTGCCACGCTGTCGGTTCACCGCCTGCCGGTGCAACTGACATGTCGTGGGATGTCTTGCCGGAGGGGGCCGAAACCCTTCCCTAGTGTTGGGCCGAGGTCCTCGCAATGCTGCCAGGGTGCTCTTCACCGAGTGTCGGGGCAGGCCGGCAAGATTACTTTGAACAAATTAGAGTGCTTAAAGCGGGCCTAATGTTGCCTAAATAGTTGTGCATGGAATAATGGAATAGGACCTTGTTACTGTTTTGTTGGCTTTCGGTGATCAAGGTAATGATCAATGTGGACTGGCGGGGGCATTCGTATTGCGACGTTAGAGGTGAAATTCTTGGATCGTCGCAAGACGAACTAGAGCGAAAGCATTTGCCAAGTATGTCTTAGTTGATCAAGAACGAAAGTTAGAGGTTCGAAGGCGATCAGATACCGCCCTAGTTCTAACCATAAACGATGTCGGCCAGCAATCCGCCAATGTTCCTCCGATGACTCGGCGGGCAACCCCAGGGAAACCAAAGCTTTTGGGTTCCGGGGGAAGTATGGTTGCAAAGCTGAAACTTAAAGGAATTGACGGAAGGGCACCACCAGGAGTGGAGCCTGCGGCTTAATTTGACTCAACACGGGAAACCTCACCAGGCCCAGACATTGGAAGGATTGACAGATTGATAGCTCTTTCTTGATTCAATGGGTAGTGGTGCATGGCCGTTCTTAGTTGGTGGAACGATTTGTCTGGTTAATTCCGATAACGAACGAGACTCTAGCCTATTAACTAGGCGTCCGGTATCGTGTGCTACCGGCGAAATATGTTCTTCTTAAAGGGAACCGAGGCGCTCAGCCTCACGAGATTGAGCAATAACAGGTCTGTGATGCCCTCAGATGGTCTGGGCCGCACGCGCGCTACACTGATGGAATCAGCGTGTCCCTCCCTGGCCGAAAGGCCCGGGTAACCCGCTGAAACTCCTTCGTGCTTGGAATTGGGGCTTGCAATTGTTCCCCATGAACGAGGAATTCCCAGTAAGCGCGAGTCATAAGCTCGCGTTGATTACGTCCCTGCCCTTTGTACACACCGCCCGTCGCTACTACCGATTGAATGATTTAGTGAGGTCTTCGGACTGGTGACAATTGGCTCCGCTTCGGTGTAGCCGGTGTTGCCGGGAAGATGACCAAACTTGATCATTTAGAGGAAGTAAAAGTCGTAACAAGGTTTCCGTAGGTGAACCTGCGGAAGGATCATTACCGTGTACGACCATGAAAGTGGTCAATGGTACCTGGTCCTTAGGTTGCAAATGTAGGCCAGCGCCCTAGCTGCGTCCGCCCAGGCTATTGTGGAGGTCTCTATCAGCGCTCTCCGGAGCGTCGGCCACCACGTTCTACCTGTCGGGCGGCGCACGCGAGGGCAGCGGCTCAGTGGAGGTTCGGTACGGGGTCCCTCCTGGCACTGCACTGGCAGAAGGGAGACGTCGCTACACAGTCACACAGACAGGGTGAGCAGACACCCTTGGAGTCAATTAAAGAGGGCAAATGCAAGATTCAAAGTGATCTTGCATCAGGGTGACGGAGCGACACCCTGAAGAGAGAGTGGCAAACAAAGAAAGACAAGACTCCATACCAAGTGTGTTCGGTAGCGATGGCTTTCCTTCGGCCTTGCGAGCCCAGGGGAGGTTCTGTCACAGGCTATGCCACTGGAAAGTGCGGCGGCACCAAGCCGTCGTACTGGCTGAGTCGGAGCCGCGTCCGCACAGGCTATTGTGGAGGTCTCTATCAGCGCTCTCCGGAGTGCCGGCCACCACGTGTCACCTGTCTGGCGCCGCGTGCGACGTCTCAGTAAGTTGCAAATGTAGGCCAGCGCCCTAGCTGCGTCCGCCCAGGCTATTGTGGAGGTCTCTATCAGCGTTCAACCGAGCGCCGGCCACCACGTTTCACCTGTCGGGCGGCGCACGCGACGGCTGCGGCTCTGGTTGTTAAAACAGCCAAAATTATTACCCTGAACGGTGGATCACTCGGCTCGTGGGTCGATGAAGGACGCAGCGAAATGCGCGTCAACATGTGAACTGCAGGACACATGAACATCGACTTTCCTAACGCCCATGGCGGCCCTTGGGGTCACACCTCGAGGGCCATGCCTGTCTGAGAGTCGTACAGTCAAACGTGACCGAGGGACGCTCCCCGCGTGCCTCGGGCCACTGTGACCCTTGTCGGCTTCGGTCGGCTTGTTGGAAGCGTGCTGCTTCTTAAAAAGGTTCCATTCGTGCACGACCCGCTGGTCGGTCGCCTTGGAGTCCGTTGCCAGATCCTCTGGATCCGAGACCGTCGCGACCCCTGACACAGTCAGGGGCCGTCTCCTACCGCTGGCAAGGTCTGCGCCCGGCTGGGCCACTTCGCTTGTTGATGCGTGCGCTCGGCTGACTCTTGTAGTCCTGTCGTCGTACTGATACAAAGTCGAAGGAGGCCCCTGTCGATTCGGCGCTGAACCGACATCGGCGGGAGACAATGGCTTGCGGTTTCGGCCAACGAGGGTCGACCACAGCAACGGACGTCCCGGTGGCCGAACGGCCGGTGGAGTCGGATCGAGTGGACCGGTGCGAGGGCTTCGGCACTCGGACCGGGGCTGTCTCGTCGCCCCCAGGGGCGTTCGAGACATCTATGACCGCGACCTCAGATCAGGTAAGGGTACCCGCTGAATTTAAGCATATTAGTAAGCGGAGGAAAAGAAACTAACAAGGATTCCCCTAGTAGCGGCGAGCGAACAGGGAAGAGTCCAGCACCGAATCTTTAGCGCCCTGCGTGCTAACGAAATGTGGTGTTTAGGAGGGTCCGTATTCCGGGGCTCGTCTTGCCGAGTCCAAGTCCTTCTTGAACGGGGCCATGGTCCGCAGAGGGTGCCAGACCCGTAGCGGCCGGTGGCGTCCCCGGATGGGCCTCTCCTTAGAGTCGGGTTGCTTGAGAGTGCAGCCTAAAGTGGGTGGTAAACTCCATCTAAGACTAAATATGACCACGAGACCGATAGCGAACAAGTACCGTGAGGGAAAGTTGAAAAGAACTTTGAAGAGAGAGTTCAATAGTACGTGAAACCGTTCAGGGGTAAACGGGGAAGACTTGAAAATCCGAAACGAGAGATTCACGTCTTCCGCTGGGCACGTCAAGCTTGTCCGCGGACGGCTGTACTCCCTCGCTCTGGCTTCGGCCCGGGTGTTGGTGGGTCGGTCGGCCGGGCAGGTGCGGCGAGCCCGGAGGGCCGCACTTCTCTCACAGTAGGACGTCGCGACCCGTCCGGAGGCATGCCTGATGCCCGGCACGAAGTCCCGAGACAGTGGCGGCCTCACGGCCGTCGCCCTCGGGGCCGCTGAGGCAGGGTGGCGTTACGGACGGCAGTTTAAGACGGTGTCGGGCCGCTCTCCGGAGCGCTTCGGCCATTTCCGAGTCGGACGCAGAGTGTGGTGTCGGGCCCTTCCGGGCCCGCGCCGCTTCTCGCCCGGCTGTCGGGGATGGTCCTGAGGCCGAGTCCACAGCACCCGTCGGCGACGCCGCAGTTTCGAGCTCTTACCCGGCCCGTCTTGAAACACGGACCAAGGAGTCCAACGTGTGCGCGAGTCGTTGGGTGAAAAACCCAATGGCGTAATTAAGGTGAAGGGAAGTTCTTTCCTAGGGAGGAGCGGAGCCCGCCTTAACGGGCGACTCCTCGCACTCCCGGGGCGTCTCTTGCTCACTGCGAGCTGAGGCGCACCTAGAGCGTTCACGTTGGGACCCGAAAGATGGTGAACTATGCCTGGCCAGGACGAAGCCAGGGGAAACCCTGGTGGGGTCCGTAGCGGTTCTGACGTGCAAATCGATCGTCGGAGCTGGGTATAGGGGCGAAAGACTAATCGAACCATCTAGTAGCTGGTTCCCTCCGAAGTTTCCCTCAGGATAGCTGGCACCCATGTGAGACGAGTCTCATCTGGTAAAGCGAATGATTAGAGGCCTTGGGGTCGAAACGACTCAACCTATTCTCAAACTTTAAATGGATGAGAACCCCGGCTTGCTTGGTTTAGTGAAGCCGGGGCTCGGATCCGGGTGCCAAGTGGGCCATTTTTGGTAAGCAGAACTGGCGCTGTGGGATGAACCAAACGCGGAGTTAAGGCGCCAAAATCGACGCTCATCAGACACCATGAAAGGCGTTGGTTGCTTAAGACAGCAGGACGGTGGCCATGGAAGTCGGAATCCGCTAAGGAGTGTGTAACAACTCACCTGCCGAAGCAACTAGCCCTGAAAATGGATGGCGCTGTAGCGTCGTGCCTATACTCCGCCGCCAACGGCAAACTCGGCGCGGTCCCCTCGAGGGACCGGTCGCTGTTAAGCCTTGGTGAGTAGGAGGGCCGCGGCGATGTGCGTAGAAGGGTCTAGGCGTGAGCCTGCCTGGAGCCGTCGCCGGCGCAGATCTTGGTGGTAGTAGCAAATACTCCAGCGAGGCCCTGGAGGACTGATGTGGAGAAGGGTTTCTTGTGAACAGCCGTTGCACAAGAGTCAGTCGGTCCTAAGCCCTAGGAGAAATCCGATGCCGATGGGTGCCGTTACCAATGCCAACCCTCTTGGAGCCGAGGCCTCCGCGCCTTCCCGGGTCCGCCATGGTCCACGCTTGAAAGAGCGTGCTATGCCTGGCGCAAAGGATCCGGGATCTGCGTGCGGTAGGTGTTAGGTTCTCGAGGACTTGAGGTGATGCTGGCGCCCTAGGTTGGGCGAAAGGGAATCCGGTTCCTATTCCGGAACCTGGCAGCGGAACCGTTTCCAGTCGTGCCCTCTGACGAGAGCTCGTCGGGGTAACCCAAAAGGACCCGGAGACGCCGTCGGGAGATCCAGGGAGAGTTGTCTCTTCTCTATAAGCGTTCGAGTTCCCTGGAAACCTCTAGCAGGGAGATAGGGTTTGGAGCGCAAAGAGCACCGCAGTTACGGCGGTGTCTGGATCTTCCCCTCGGACCTTGAAAATCCGGGTGAGGGCTACGAGGAACACCGCGCCAGACCGTACCCATATCCGCAGCAGGTCTCCAAGGTCAACAGCCTCTAGTCGTTAGAATAATGTAGGTAAAGGAAGTCGGCAAACTGGATCCGTAACCTTGGGATAAGGATTGGCTCTGAGGATCGTGGTGAGCCGGGCTTGGTTGGGAAGTGGAGCGGTGTCAACGATCCGGGCCTGGGCGAGGAGCGGCGCTTCTGCGTTCGTGATTCTCTGCTCGGTCCCGCGACTTGGCCACCCACGGATCTTCCTTGCTGCGAGCTGCCGGCTGCCTAGTCACTGGTTTCGGCCGGAGGACGGGCCGGCTGTCTCTTCGGCCACCGATTAACGGTCAGCTCAGAACTGGCACTGACCAGGGGAATCCGACTGTCTAATTAAAACAAAGCATTGCGATGGCCCAGAGGGTGTTGACGCAATGTGATTTCTGCCCAGTGCTCTGAATGTCAACGTGAAGAAATTCAATAAAGCGCGGGTAAACGGCGGGAGTAACTATGACTCTCAGTTCTAAACTCGGTCAAGGAAGACGTGTTTTGATTGAGCTCCCAGTTTTTTCTATTTTTTAATGGGAAAATCTGCTGCCAGTGAAGTGAAATTTTGCAAAGTGACATTTAAATTAATTGTGAACAGTGTTATGTTTAAACTTTTTTCATAAGTTAAGTACTTTTTGTGTTATAGGACTTTAAAGTTTGTGTTAAGCTTCAAAATTGCGTTTTTTATCGTTTTTTGGAACTAAAGTAAGTTGATTGACTTTTTTTTTAGTTCAGCTATAGAGTCTCGTTGGACAAAGCGAATTGGAGGGATACCTAAATTACAAGGTAAGCGACAACCGAGCTTTGGTGCTTAAACTTGAAAATTTTGTGTTTTTTCGAAATTCGTAACTTCTGTCCCTTTTCCCTTAGGGATATCGTGTGAGGTGTTAAATTGTTCAGATTTTTACACTGAACATTTTGATACCACTCTCGACCCGTTAGGACAATTTGGAAGGAAGTTATAAGCTTCCAAAGTTAGGACTTTTTTTTTGTTTGTTTAAATATTGAGGTCAGGATTGACGTCAATTGAATTGTGAAATTTCATTGACGTCAATAGAGTTAAGAAATTTTAAGTTTTTTAAAACTTGACTGGAGACCCCCCTTGTGAGGTCTTTTTTTATTCGGCCGGAAATTTATAAAGTTTGGTGGTAGTCCTGACCCGGTAGGTTGATTTTCCGTGAAGTTACGGGACTTTTAAGTTCCCAACTTTAAGTTAAAGTTCAACTTTGCGAGGGCTGGTCCTACCCCCCCTTTGTGAGGTCTTTTCTGGTTGGTGGTGATATCCTGGGAGGATTGGTGTTTGTCCTGTGTCTCTAGGACCTTTTTTGGCGGAGCTACGGCCCTTTGAAGTTTTCCTTTGTGGATGACGTCACGACAGTGACGTAATCAATACTTGGAATCTTTGAAGACGTTTATCTCTGGTTCTATTGGGAGTAGAGAGTTGGGACTGATTGCTAGTTGCCCTGGGTGACTAGCGCTAGCCATTTAAGACCAGTAGGGCCCTTCAAGGGCCATATCAAAGGGCTGAAGGGTCTTAGTCCTTCATACCTTGTTTGGAGTCAAATTTTTGGTAATTTCGTCACCAATAAGGATCCAAAGTACTTGTAGGGGTCGGCGCGACTGGTGGTGGGGCCAGAGGATTGAGTATTTGGCCTCTGCAGCTGGTAACCCCTGTCGGGTAGCGGTTGGCAGTCGTTCGGTTTCTTTTGCGGGGATGAGTTCCTCTCGTCCCCTATTAGAGGAATCTCGATCTCTGAGTGAAGGAGGCAGGGTGTGTAAAACCCCTGCTGACTTTTATAAAGAGATGCGGAGTAATATGGAAAGAAAAGGGCCTCATGTAGATGGGGTTGCGTCCACTAGTACTAGCTGGGGATCGGTTGTTGGAACCAGCACCCCCCTAGTAGAGGTAGGAAAAACAAGAAGTTTCTCCTTCTCTAGTGCGGTGAGCGGGATTCCAGAAAGGTCTTGTTCCTCCAGAATGGGTAATTCTAGTAATAATTACTCAGTCGGGTCGGACTCTGTGTTTCTCTCTGGACAATCGGGTGGTCTCCCAGACTGTTCGGAGGGAAGGAATACGGTGTTTGAATCCGTGGACAATAGCACAAGGTTTCAGTCGGTGTGGAATAGTAGGGATGTTGATCAACCCTGGAGAAGGCGCTGCTCGGAGGATGAGGGAGCCATTGAGGCTGCATCCGCAGTTCTTGGTGCGCTTACCTGCAGTGGTGGCCCTGTCTCCAGTGGGTATAATCAACAGCCTAGTAAGGTCATATACGTAAAGAATAACAATGTCAACCATGGAGGTGAATTCATGGCGAGTATCGTCAGGGATATCGCCGAAGTGGTTGACCAAGAGACTGAAATTCCTCTGGAGGATAAGGCCAACGCCGTATTAGGCTGGACCGAATCCGGAAAGTTCAAGAGAAGAGCCAAGGCTTTAAAGAAGTGGGCAAAGAAAATTGACTGCGAATTTAAAGCCAAAGCGGAAATTCTTAAGAAAAAAAGGAAAGGTTGGCGGTCCAGCCATACGCCTAGAGAAGCGCAAAGGCTTTTTGAAGCTGAGATGAAGAATCTCGATGGTGAGTACGTTAAGGCGAGAAAGGCTATCGACAAGGTAGCATCAGGGGCTTGTCGACTGGTGATTTACCCTGACGGTAGATTCTCGCCGGAAAGCAGCGTTTCGTCAGATGGGGAGGTAGCAACGATGAAGAACGAGCCGAAGAAGGTCACATTTATGGTTACTTCCTCATCAGATGAAGATGAGATCAGGACGATAAGTTTAGAGGAGAAGCTGCCAAGGTACCCTGTCGGGGAGCTGAACGAAGAGTGGAGTAGGCTTACCGGCGAAGATGTAAATAGGTGGAGATCCCTCAATTTAATAACCCCTCCCCCCCATTCCTCTCCCATCTTTTGTAGGGGTGGCATGCCGGGGACTGACGACAATGTTGGGTCTAAGGAGGTCGTTGTCATCGAGACGCCAAGTAATAAACGTGACAGGGAGGATGAACCTGGCCCAGGTAGTCCTACACCTGACCTTAAGAAGGGGAAGCTTGACGAATCAAGCGAGGATGCCAATTCGGCAATCTTAAAGATTGGTCAGGCTTTCAAGTCTTCGGGTTATATTCCTGGCCAGTTGGCGACAAAAGCGGCCTCTGATGCGGTCGACAATTTGTCAACCCTTCTAAGGAGTCTAGTTACGAACAGTAAGGTGACCAAGTCAGACCTGGTCGATATATCAGAAGTTATCGACAATCTGAGAAAAGAGCTTATGAGCGTTGAGTCCCTCGTAGCCAGAATAACGGCGGACAATGCGATGAACGCCATGCTAGTTGAATGCGGTAAAGCCGTATCTCAGCTGACAGGTGGAAAGTGTTGTTGCACCACCACCCTTCCCCTCCCAAACCTAACCCTCCTAATCCTAAACCCCAACCAAACCCCTCAACCTAATCCCCCAAAACCTAATCCTAAACCTAATCCCAATCCCCTAAACCAATTCCCGCTCCCAGGAAACCAGCACTTGATTTCGTGTTTCCTAAGGCTCCTCAAGAGCCAGGTGGATTTGTACCCGGCGAGTGGAGGAGGTATATCTCCGAAGCTTCTGGGGATGAAGAAGCCAGTAGGATGAAGAGAAATAAGAAAAAGAAGAAGTTGGTAAAGGAGACTCCCAACCCAGTGTCCAATCCTGTCCCACTGCACCCGTAAAGGTCAAGTAGATCCTACTAAGACCTTTATAATTTCCAGCATTGAGGACAGTCCCAAGGTAGGTGACGAGCTGAGGGACGTCATCAAGACTAAATTAAAACCTAAGCTCCCCAATGTGAAAGTAAAGAGTTTCTTCCGCAGCAGAGGTGGCAATACCTTTCTTCTGGAAGGTGAATCCGCGTCTGATGTGGAGGGAATTCGTGCTTGTCAAGGTCTGGCTGAGATTGGCCTTAAAATCTGCTCCTTTGTGGACACTGGTTTGGTCCAAATCAAGGGTGTTGATAAGGACATAACAGCCAGAGAAATAGAGGACAGCATTTGGAAGAGCGTTCTGGTTGACAATGTCAATCAGGACCTCAGACCCTATGTTAAGGCCAAGTTCACCCAGCCTTGCAACTGGACGAGAGCTGGTGGGGTCAGATGGGTTGTGGAGGTACCCATAGAGGTTAAAAATGTATTACTAAAGAAGAGGGGCATCCGGATTGACTGGATGTACTTACCGGTGTCCAATCGGTTAAACATTACCAGGTGCTGGAGATGTTTGAGGATTGGGCACTTTAAGAGTGCATGCCCGGTTGATAAGGGTGCTTGCTCTCACTGTTCCTCAGTGGGTCACTTGGCGAGGGAATGTCCGTACAAAAATGGCCCCCCGAGGTGTGGCCCTTGCCAGCAAGGGGAAGCCATACTACCATTCCATCCTAGCTGATTCCTGTCCTGAGTTCCAGGTTGCAAAGAGCCGTGACTCGAGCCGCGTCGGCTCGTAAAATGGTTTATTACATCCCCTTTGGAACTGGGGAGTTTTGTCAACTCTGCCCAAAGAAATTCTTTCAGAGGGCAGGGGGTAATGAAGGGCTAATTAACCACTGTCTTAGCAAGCACTCTGGTACAGCTGTCAAATGGGCCTGTTCACTTTGTGAGAGGTCCTTTGACTCTTATATAGTGCTTGCATCCACCATGGCAAATGTTCAGGTTTAATTAAAGATGACCCGGTTCTCGCCTTCCCTTGTGGAGTTGGGGAATGTAATAGATCGTTTGAGACTCAGCCTGGAAGATCCTTGCATCTCCGTAATGCCCATCCTGAAGCTCGAGAGGAGGAGATTAGGTTTGATAGAAGAACTATATGGACCCCTGATGAGTTGTCTATCTTTGACCGGGAAATGGCTATCCATTACCCGACGAGAGGATATGCAGCTCGGGTGGCTCTTCATCTTCCTAGGAAGACGGAGAAGCAAATCAGGGAAAAGCACGCCAGGAAACCGGCCAATTCTGTCGAGCCTGATCCCCTTCCTGGTAATAATCCTGGACCTAATCCTGATCCTGATTCTAATCCTGACCCTCCGGACACTGATCCCATTCCTGGTCCCAGTTCCGGTCCACCAGAACCTGATCCTGATCCCGATCCTGATCCCGATCCTGATCCGATCCTGATCCGATCCTGATCCCGATCCTGATCCTAATTTTTGTATAGATAATACTAATGAAGATTGGAAGACAATCTTGTTAAGAGCAATACTGGACGTCGGTGGTACGCACCTGGACCCTGCTGACTGGAATTGATGATAACATCACTTCCTGCGCTCGTAGGATCAGAAGGGGCGTCCCAATCGGTGTCCAAGAATTGGAAGGGTTGGTAGTTGGTCTAACTAATCTCTTAGTCAGTCCACCTACAAACCCGGATAGAGTTGTAAATAAATTAGTTAATAAGAACGGATGTAAAAAGTCTAAAGTTAGAAACTCTGGGAAAGTTAGAGCGTACGCGAGATGTCAAAAACTATTCGTGGATAACCCTCGGGAACTTGCCAGGATAGTTGAGGAAAACCAGCTTGGTGATCTAAAGAAGGATGACCAAAAGAGATCCCCCTTTACCAGTCAGGAGATAGGGAGTATTTACGAGCCTCTTTGGGGTGATGGCGGGAGGTGCGACTGGCAGCTGCCGGTAACACATCCTGCGGTTGCACTGAAGAGGTGTGGACTCCTATATCTGCTGATGAGGTGAAGGAGAAAATCAAGAGGATCCCCGAGATACGGCCGGTGGACCTGATGGTATAAAGAAAGAGGGTTTGAATAATTATCCTACGGTAAATTTTGTTTTGGCTAAGCTGTTTATGTTGCTTCTTGTTACGGGATACTATCCTCAAAAGTGGTGTTTAAATAGGACAGTCTTGATTCCCAAGGCAGGCAAGGATCCTTCGGTGGTGGGGAATACTCGCCCGATCACCATTGGATCCCTGTTAGCAAGGATGTACTCCGGCTTGATCTGTAGTAGACTTATGCCAACTATTGGACTTAGCCAGAGACAGAAGGGATTCAAGTCGGTTAATGGGACTTTTGAGAATTGTTTTCTGTTAGATCAGGCAATATATTCAGCAAAAAAGCATAGGAAAGAACTTGTTGTGCTAGTTATTGACATCAAACGTGCCTTTGACACTGTGCCACATGAGGCAATTAGGAATGCATTGATTTCCTACGGCCACCATCTTGATGTAGTTTCTAGAGTTATGTCTAGTTATAGTGATGTGAGGACATCTTTCAAAACGAAGAATGGAGACGTCCTTATTAGCTTGTTGAGAGGAGTTAAGCAGGGAGATCCCTCTTCCCCACTCTTTTTAATACTGTTCTAGATCCACTGATCCAATGGTTGGACATGGAATCGGCCGAAGGTTTTGGCCCCCTGGCCTATGCCGACGATCTAGCTATTTTATGCCCCTCTGTCCAGGTTGCCAATTACTTCCTTAATGGAGTCGTGGCATATCTGGATAGGTTAGGTATGGAACTTTCTGCCGACAAATGTCTAGCCTATAAGTTGCACAGGAAAGCGTCTGGGGCTATGAGCGTAGATGGAACCGATCTCGCGATTGGGGAAACTGCGGTCAAAGCGCCGGACCTTAAAGAAGGGTTTAAGTACCTTGGGGGTTGTTTTTGATCCTTTTAAAGGATTAAACAACCACGGAGTCCTTAAACTCTTAAGTGAAGCGAGAGATCGGATCTCTGGACTTCCTATGAAGCCCAGACAGAAGATCTCTCTATTCTATGAGTTCCTCATGCCCAGATCCTTCTACAGGATGGCAATTGACCCTCCCTCCAAGTCTCGTCTTAAGTCCTTTGATGCAGAGACGAGGGCTTGGGTGAGAGGAGTCTTGCACCTTCCTGTAGGAACTCCTAAAGGCCTTATCCATTCCCAGACCAAGAATGGGGGATTGGGGTTACCTACTATTGCCAGCCAAATTTGGATTTCTCATCTGAAGGCAGCTAGTGCAGTATTGGAGAGCCCGGATCCCCTTATCCTTCTTCTCTCTGCTGAATGGAATTGAGGATAATATCAGGTCTCAGGCTGCCCTCTGGAATATCGCCTGGCCTCAGAATAGTCCGGAAATAGCTCTTGCTAAGTCTCAGCTGAGAAAAGACATTATTGAAAAGTGGAGCGAAAAAGGAGCCACAGTCATGGGGTGCGCTCCTTTTTAGATGATAAGATTGGAAATCGGTGGTTAAGGGAACCATGGCTGCTAAAGGAAAGCAATTTCCTAATAGCATTAAGGATGAGAGCGAATGTTTTTGGGACTCGAGAAGCAATACACCGTGCGGATCCTGCTGCTCAGACTGACTGTCGTCAGTGTGGGGAGCATCCGGAGACCCTGAAGCATATACTCTCCTCCTGTTCCCTTAATCGTAACAAAATAATTAAGAGACATGACGAAATTAAGAACTTAATTTCAGAAAGGCTATGTGCCAAGGGATGGAATGTTTTGGTAGAGCCTACTTTTGAGCTAAACCAAAACGACAACCTGGTTAGGCTGAGACCGGATATTGTCTGCCATAAGGACGGAGAAGTCAGGGTGGTCGATGTTGCTGTCGCCTATGAGGACGGCGACTCTTTAAAAGAGGTGGCTGATGGTAAGAAGAGGAAATATGAGGTGTTGGATCGTTTGTTAATGGGGAGGTTCCAATGCCAAAGTTTTCGAGTCTTACCTATAGTCATCGGATCTAGAGGAGCTATGCCTCATAGAACGATAAATGCGATTAAAAGTCTTGGCATCAGCAATGATGACAACCTTACAATATCACTGATCGCATTGAGATGTTCAATCGGAATAGCCACCGGCATCTCGATAGGTAGGAAAAGAAATTTTATACTTATCTTATTATTATACTTTATCCTTGTTTTTTTTATATTATTGTTACTCTTTATAGTTATTTTATTTTAGAAGATTGTAATGTTATAATTATTTATAAAGATGTCCTCACATTATTGGTAATATATAAGTTAGTTAGTTAAGAAATATTGCTTGTAAAAATGTGAGCCCACAGGGGGTTAAGCCTGAAAAATTATGTATCAATAAACCTCTTAAGGTAGCCAAATGCCTCGTCATCTAATTAGTGACGCGCATGAATGGATTAACGAGATTCCCTCTGTCTCTACCTACTATCTAGCGAAACCACAGCCAAGGGAACGGGCTTGGAATAATCAGTGGGGAAAGAAGACCCTGTTGAGCTTGACTCTAGTCTGGTACTGTAAGGAGACATGAGAGGTGTAGCATAAGTGGGAGGGTGGTCTCCACCCGACAGTGAAATACCACTACTTTCATAGTTTCCTTACTTACTCGGTGAGGCGGAGGGCGTCCGTCGATGGCCTTCAGGCCACGGCGAGACGGTCTTCTTGCGCCAAGCGCCGGGGTTGGCGCTGGCCTTCTGGAGCGTTGGTTGGCTCTGCTAGGCGCTGCCGCAAGGCACGTGCCATGCGGACCTCCAGCGCGTTCCGGGAGCGTCAGTTAGTCAACACACACTCCCGGCGTGATCCGATCCGAGGACACTGCCAGGCGGAGAGTTTGACTGGGGCGGTACATCTGTCAAAATAATAACGCAGGTGTCCTAAGGCAGCTCAGCGAGGACAGAAACCTCGCGTAGAGCAAAAGGGCAAATGCTGGCTTGATGCCCGATGCAGTTGTCTTCTGGAGCTCGTTGTATACGCATCGTGCTCCTCGTTTTTTTACTTAAAAAGTGGTTTTTTTGAGCTTTTTTGAGCTTTTTTTGAGTTTTTTTTGTAAAGTTAGTAGTTTTTTATAAGTTTAAAGTGTTTTTTTAATTTTTATCGAGTAGTTTTTTTTTATTTGAGTTTTTTGCGCTTTTTTTTTTGAACGTGGTTTTTTTATATATGAGAAGGTTTTTTTCTGGTTTTTAACTTTTAATTAAGGTTAGTGGTTGCTTTTTTTGCCGCTAGGGGTTACAGATTAGTAGTAGGTGGATTGAGTAACCGATCTACTAATTTGGAGCGTTGTAGCTCTAATTTTAGAGCTACAATTTAATTTTTTTGGAAAACCCAGTATCAGGGTAGAGGAAAATTATAGGAGCTCACTCGGACTGGACGACCACCGAGTGGGCGTCCGAAGAATTTTTTGAAATTTCGTTGAAGTCCCTAGCCTCTTTTAGCTAAGGACTTTGAAAATTTCTTGTACGAGTGGACGAGGAGCGGCTGTTTCTAAGAAGAAATTATTTCAGCCTCTTTCGACCAAGGTTTCGGACTTAGAATATTTTTTGAATTTCTGAGTTTCGAGGTCGAGGTCCTGTGGCTTCGAAATTCCTAGCCTCCATCGACTAGGACACTTAGAAAATTTCTTGGACGTCGAGGACGAGGACCCGCTGGTCGTTGGAGTCTCAGCCTCCATCGGCTAAGGGACTTAGCTGAATTTTTTTTAATTCGGAAGGAGACTAAGTATCAGCATGCCTACGACGTCGGCGGAGGAGGACCCAGGTGGAGGTGCACGGTGTTGGATTTTCCCGGTCCTGCGCATTAGAGGAGGAGGACCTAATAAGAATGCAGAAGAAGGAGGCTTGACTGGAGGTATTGATGCGGCGCAACTTCGGACGATGGAGGCCGTCCAGGAGTTAGAGAAACTTATCATGGAATGGGGTGTTGAGGATAAGGGTAAAATTAATAAGGCCGAGTTCGGCAAAGGTGTTAAATGTATTTCTGCTGCTAAAGAGGGTTTAACTTCTATTGCAATGGAAATCACTCGCTTGGCGAGTGAGGCTTGGGCTGCTGGACTCCAAATGGAGGCCAGCAAACAGCTCGACCATTTGAGGAAGGAAGTCGACGCTCTCCGTGGGAAAACGTCGGCCCCTGACCCAGTGGTTGATAAAGATCTCAAGACGAGGAAAAGAGATCAGTCTAGTGAATTGAAGAAGAGGAAGAGAGATGAGGACTCTGAATCAGAGCTCTCTAAAGCCGAGAATGAAACGTCCGAGTCTGACTCGGACATGACGTCCTGGGCTAAAGTGGCCAGGGGTAAAAGGAAGAAGTCTAAGAAGAGTCCTCCTAAGAGGCCTCTTCCTAATCCCCCCAAACCGGTGCCCGTGCCCCCTGCTCCCCCCAAAATGAAGCCTCCCGCTCAAAAGAGCGGGCCGGTGTTTGATATTAATTGTGCGGTTGTTGTTTCCCCTGTAGAGGGCAATAAGGAGATAGATAACAATATTAAACTGTTGAAGGTGATCAAAGAGAAGCTTAAGCCCAAGCTAATAGGTGCGGGTGGGATAGATGTAGTCCACATGAAGGCGAAGCCCAATTCGATAGGCTTCACCATCATAGGTAAGACGATGGCAGACAGGGATAAAATCCTGACTTGTCCCGACTTGGTTGAGTTGGGGCTAAGTGCATCTCCCCCTCCTTTTAAGGGGGAGACTGTTGTCATCGTGGGGGTTGAGGAAGGTTTTGATAATCAGAGCCTTCTCGACGAGTTGTGGAGTTCCAATCTAGAGAGGTTGGGATTTAAAAGGGAAGAATTTAATGATAAAGTTATTCTTAGACACAGGATGCCGTGTCATTGGCTCAAAAATACCGTCAGGCAGGTATTAGAAGTGACCCCTGAAATCAAGGCCGCTCTTCTTAAAGAAGGGCGTGTCAAGATGGATTGGTGTCTTTTAGAAGTCAAAAACCACAACTCGTTGACGCGTTGCTTTAGATGCCTGGAAATAGGTCATAGTATAAAAATTTGTAAGTATAAAGACGGAGATCAAACATGTGCCCATTGCTGTAGCACTGGGCACAATGCGAAGGATTGCCCAAGGACAACAAAGCCTCCAAGGTGTAGGCCTTGCTTGTCTAAGGGTAAACCCTACCACCATAATATTCGTGACGTCAATTGTCCCGAATATTTAAGAGCCATTCGTGTTTCTAGTAAGCGCCCTTCTCCCCTTTAAGGGAAGTCTGTTTTCTGTCCCCTTTTTAGAGGGGGACACCTGCCAAGTTTGTCAAGGAAAGTTTTTCTTGAGAGCTGGTGGGGCAGATGGTTTGATTAAACACTACAGTGTTAGGCATCCAGACACATCCATTATGTGGAGGTGTTCTAAGTGTGAATGTAAGTTTAAAAAATACGAGTGCTTGTATCCATTATGGGAAATGCAAAGGGGTTGTTGCCGAAGGATCTCAACTCGAATTTTCTTGTGGAGTATCTGGGTGTGACAGATCCTTTGCTACTAGTAGCGGTCGGTCATTGCACCTCCGTAGTGTTCACCCTGATGTTAGAGAGGTGGAAAAGTCTAATGCCAGTGTTTTCAAAGGAGTTGATAGGCGCTGTGTCTGGACCTCTGATGAGTTGCATATATATGATAGGGAAATGGCTATCCATTATCCCTCTCATGGATATGCAGCTAAGGTGGCTCTTAGTCTTCCTACGAAGACTAAGGAACAAATCAGAGAGAAAGCGCGCACCAGGAAACCCCCCCATGGCTGGACGAAGTACCCATGGTACCAGTGACACTATTGAGAGTGTAGTGATTGAGCCCACTCCTTCTGGTAGTGGGCTTTCCCATCCTTCTGAGGAGGGAAGCCGAGATCCCGGGGAACCTGACCACTCAAGTGTGCAGGTTATTTTCCAACAGGGGTTAACTAGTGGAGGTCCATTAGGCAGTCCTGATCCCGATCCAGACCCTAACCCTCCTGAAAGTAGTGATAATGACTCTGTGGAGGATTGGAAGTCAAGGCTCTTGAGAGCGATCTTAGATATCTCCGTGGCACCCGAGGATCCCGAAGCACTGGATATTGATAGTAATATCAGCTCCATTGCAAGGCGACTCCGAATGGGTATAGCTGTGGAAGTCTCTGAGATCGACTCTCTTTCTGAGAGGCTAAGCAGCTTAATGAAGGCAGATGAACAACCTCGTCGGGTTATACAACGTAAGCGTGGTAAGCCAAGAGCCTTTAATTCTAGAAAGGTAAGAAGATTTGCCAAATGCCAGAATCTCTACAGGGATAATCCCAGGGAGCTAGCTAGAGTTGTGGAAGAGAAAGATTGGGATTCCCTCGATCAGGATGATACGCGGAGGTCTATTTTCTCTAAGGAGGAAATAGACTCTACCTATGGTCCTTTGTGGGGAACTGAGGGTACCTGTAGTTGGCAACCGCCATCTGCAGATAACCTGGTTCCACCAGAGGATATTTGGACGCCTATCACTCCTGACGAGGTAACTGACAGAATAAAGAGAATTCCCCGTACTAGCGCAGGCGGTCCTGATGGTGTAAGAAAGGATGGCTTTTTTAGAATTAAAGGTGTTCATGGTCTTTTAGCCAAGTTGTATATGATTTTGTTAGTCACAGGACACTATCCTCAAAATTGGCATGATAATAGGACAGTGTTAATTCCTAAGGCGGGTAAGGATCCAACCTTAGTTGGGAATAATCGCCCAATTACGATTGGATCCATGCTAGCCAGGATCTACTCTGGTCTGTTATGTAGTAGACTTATGTCTGCTATTACTTTCAGCCAGAGACAGAAAGGTTTCATGTCCTGTAATGGCACTTTTGAGAATAGTTTCTTGTTAGATGAAGCCATAAGATCGGCTAACAAGTACAGGAAGGACCTGGTTGTTCTAGTTGTCGACATTAAAAGAGCTTTTGACACGGTTCCACATGAGGCCATTCGAGCTGCTTTGAGGGTTGCGGGCATGAGCGAGGAGGTTATCTCCAGAGTCATGTCCATGTATAAAAGTGTGTATACATGTTTCAAATCAAATAATGGTGAACTCAAAATCCAAATTAAGCGAGGCGTTAAACAAGGCGATCCTTCATCTCCGTGTTTATTCAACACGGTGCTGGACCCTCTTATTAGGTGGCTGTCGGATCACTCAGCTGATGGGTACGGACCACTGGCGTATGCCGATGATCTGGTTGTACTATGTAGATCGAGAGTTGAGGCTCAGAATTTTCTGTCCAAGATTGTCGATTTTCTTAGTTCAATTGGTATGGAATTGTCAGTAGAGAAGTGCCTATCATTCTGGCTGAAACGCACCCCTAGTGGAGCTATGGCGCTCTCCGACCCTGGTTTACTGGTCGGGGAGCAACAGGTGAAGGTATGCCAAATTAGGGAAGGTTTCCACTACCTTGGGGTTAGGTTTTGTCCTTCGAAAGGATTGAACAATCGGTCGATGCTGGATAGCCTCGGCCGCGCCCGAGATAGGATCTCTAGGCTAAACTTGAAGCCCCGACAGAAGATCAAACTCTTTTACGAGTTTGTGATTCCTAGGAGCTTCTATAGGATGGCTATAGATCCTCCCTCGAAAACTCGAATGAAACGTTTTGATGGGGAATGCCGAGTATGGGTGAAGGATGTTTTACATCTGCCACCCAGTACTCCTAAGGGGTTAATTCACGCGGCCAATAAGCATGGGGGATTAGGGTTAGCCACTTTGTCTAGCCAGATCTGGTTGGCTCATCTGAAGGCAGCGGAGGCAGTGCTGAAGAGTTCTGATCCTCTGATGATGTTCTTTTGTCAACTGAATGGGGTGTTGGACAGAGTAAGGTCTCAAGCAGATCTGTGGGGGATTAATTGGCCGGAAGGCGGTGATCCCAACCTTGCACTGGCTAAGAGCTCATTAAGACAGGAGATTTTAGACGATTGGCTTAGTCATGGTTCAACAGGACATGGTGCCTCCAGCTTTAAGGATGACCTTATTGGGAATCGTTGGCTGAGGAATCATTCCTTGTTGACTGAGAGTCAGTACCTGATTGCCCTCAGGTTGAGAGGTAATCTCCATGGTGTGAGAGCAGCATTGAGGAGGGTGGATAGGGGTATTCCTGAAAATTGCCGCCATTGCGGTGATGGGACGGAAACCCTTAAGCACGTCCTCAATGTTTGCAGCCATAACCATGGCAAGATCATCTCTCGGCATGATGAAATTAGGCGCTTTGTGGCTGATCGTTTGAGTTCAACTGGATGGACTGTGATGGAGGAACAGTCGTTTGAGGTTCAGTGCTCTGATGAAGTTAGACGCCTTAAGCCGGACTTGGTAGCCATCAAGGAGGGAGTGATTCAGGTGGTGGATGTGGCTGTGACCTACGAGGATGATGACTCCTTGGAGAGGGTGGCTGCTGGTAAGATCGGTAAATACTCTGTGTTGGAACGTAGTTTGGTGAGGAGGTTCCAATGTCAGAGTTTTGCCGTTCTTCCAGTGGTCATCGGTAGTAGAGGCGCTCTGCCTGCTAAGACAAGGAGAAATCTGACTCGATTGGGTATAGTTGCGTCCACTGACGGACTCACTCTGTCCTTGATGGCTTTACGGTCATCAATAGCAATCGCGTCCAGGCATACAGACAGATAGTTTTGTTTTACATTAATTGGCGGCCTTCGGGGTGCTGGGGAGCGAGCTGTGACTACTTGTAGTTTTAGCTTGCTCTTTTAGCACTTTGAAGGCCGCTGAAGCTAAGAGGTTTTTTTTTAAATTTTAATTTAGAAGTTTTATATAGTTTTTTTTTCATAAGATGATTTTGTTTTTTTTTAATAACCCAGTCTTTTCTTCCTTTGTGCTGTTGTATGACTGGGCGGGATTGCTAATTACTTAAGTTTGATAAAATTGTAATTTTTTATTTTTTTTAATTACTGAGTTTTATTATTTTATATTTAAAATGAGTTTTTTTTAAGTTATAATTGTATTAGATTAAGTTTAAGTTAAGTTTTGTTTAATTATAACTTGTAAGCCCACGGGGGCCAAACCCGAAATTTTATGTAAATATACAATTTTATAGCCAAATGCCTCGTCATCTAATTAGTGACGCGCATGAATGGATTAACGAGATTCCCTCTGTCTCTACCTACTATCTAGCGAAACCACAGCCAAGGGAACGGGCTTGGAATAATCAGTGGGGAAAGAAGACCCTGTTGAGCTTGACTCTAGTCTGGTACTGTAAGGAGACATGAGAGGTGTAGCATAAGTGGGAGGGTGGTCTCCACCCGACAGTGAAATACCTACTTCATAGTTTCCTTACTTACTCGGTGAGGCGGAGGGCGTCCGTCGATGGCCTTCAGGCCACGGCGAGACGGTCTTCTTGCGCCAAGCGCCGGGGTTGGCGCTGGCCTTCTGGAGCGTTGGTTGGCTCTGCTAGGCGCTGCCGCAAGGCACGTGCCGATGCGGACCTCCAGCGCGTTCCGGGAGCGTCAGTTAGTCAACACACTCCCCGGCGTGATCCGATCCGAGGACACTGCCAGGCGGAGAGTTTGACTGGGGCGGTACATCTGTCAAATAATAACGCAGGTGTCCTAAGGCCAGCTCAGCGAGGACAGAAACCTCGCGTAGAGCAAAAGGGCAAATGCTGGCTTGATCCCGATGCTCAGTACGCATAGGGACTGCGAAAGCACGGCCTATCGATCCTTTTAGCTTGAAGAGTTTTCAGCAAGAGGTGTCAGAAAAGTTACCACAGGGATAACTGGCTTGTGGCAGCCAAGCGTTCATAGCGACGTTGCTTTTTGATTCGATGTCGGCTCTTCCTATCATTGCGGAGCAGAATCCGCCAAGCGTCGGATTGTTCACCCGCCAATAGGGAACGTGAGCTGGGTTTAGACCGTCGTGAGACAGGTTAGTTTTACCCTTCTGATGACTTAAATTTTCATTGCAACGGTAATCCTGCTCAGTACGAGAGGAACCGCAGATTCGGACATTTGGTTATGCACTCGGTCGACAGGCCGGTGGTGCCAGGCTATCATCCGCGGGATTATGCCTGAACGCCTCTAAGGCCGAATCCCGCCTGATAGCCCTGACATCTAGGGGTCCCATGGGTCGAAAGGCTCAAAACAATGTGAAACTGTAGGTGGACCCAGTTCGGCTGGGACATCGCACGAGCCATATTACCGCGGAGGCCCTTGTGTGGAATCGGTCCGGGCTAGAGCCCGTCCGGCTCCCGGTCTCCGTGGGTAGCATGGGTCACCCTTCGGGGAGTTCGATGTTGGGACCCGGAATCGTCTGTAGACGACTTAGGTACCGATGCGGGGTGTTGTACTCGGTAGAGCAGTTGCCATGCTGCGATCTGTTGAGACTTCGCCCTGGCTCGGGGGTTCGGCGTCTTTGCGTCGTCCTCTCGAGTGGTGCCGCTACAACCGCGTCTGGAGTCAGAGTGACTATAACCAAAGAATCTATTGACGTTTGCGTATACAGGTCATCAGTTGGGACACAGAAAACAAAAAGATTGGGTGAACACGTTCCGTTTGCTTTGGTGGAGAATGCTCAGAGAGGTCGTCAGTCGGCTAGTTGTTGTCTCGTAGGCTCGCCTTCGTTGATGACTCCGCAGCTGACGCGTCTCTTACATTTCAAAAAAACCATCGAAGGTGACAAAGCAACCTTGGCTGTACACAAATTTATGCGAAAGATCTTGGTGGCAAGTGTTGTAAGCGAGATGGCTACTTAAGCCACCGTTGCACACTTAAAAGAATTGCCACACGGCAGGGCGTGTCAGACACCCTTCCCGTTGGCTCGTAACTTCGTTGCAAGTACTGCTTAAGCGACGACACGTCCGGTGCCTTGCTGTGCAAGGTCAAGTTCGGTCGTCGAAGCAAACTTGGAACAACGCAGCACAGGTGTGGTGAAGCAGACACCCTCCTGTGTACCCTGATAAATCAAAACAATTCGGGGTCGGTCGACGCCTGTACTGGGGGGCGTCGATTCGTGCGTTAGTTATATAAGATTATTACACATTATTATAATAGATATATAATATAATATATATAGATAATATATATATATAAAATAATAATTTTTTTAAACTACAGCCTCTTTATATGGACTTATTATATTATATATATTATATTATATTATATTATATTATATTATATTATATTATATATATTATAGCCTCTTTCGACTAAAATTTCTCGTATATTTACGTCTAGGCCTTACAGCCTCTTTCGACTAAAATTTCTCGTATATTTATGTCTATGCCTCTTAGCCGCTTTCGAATGTGACATCTCGTACATTGTAGTCGAGACCACTCGGCCTCACTCAACTGCAATTTCTCGTATATGAATCGCCTCAGCCTCTCTTAACAATGGTTGAGAAATAAACGTGTCAACCGCCAAGTAGTGGTGTTTGAGAGTGTATTATATGAAATAACTTAGTAGCGGCCCTGCATGCAGTATAACTTGCTCATCTCACGCAATAATGAAAAGTTGTTCGTGTTCCAACAGCACTCCAGTGGATCACGATCTATTTTAATAATTGCGTCAGATGAGGACTAGAAACAAATTATACTGAAACGAATTATACTGCATCCAGGGCTACCACAAAGGCATTTCGTAAAATACTTTATTAAACGATCCTGGTTTAAAGGTTGACACGTTTATTTGACGCCAAAATAAAATTCACTCCGTGACATGCTTAGACCGGTCTCACAAGAAACACGCATTTTAATTTGAAACGGTATGGGTTACACCGACACCGACTCTCCGACCACGGGGTAGAGCGACCGACCCTCTCGCCCTGCCGTCCGTGACCAAGCCTCTCTCGACTATGGCTACACCGACACCGACCACGGGCTAGAGCGACCGACCTCTCGCCCTGCCGCTAGTGACCCAGCCTCTCTCGACTATGGGCTACACCGACACCGACCACGGGTAGAGCGACCGACCCTCTCGCCCTGCCGTCCGTGACCAAGCCTCTCTCGACTATGGCTACACCGACACCGACCACGGGCTAGAGCGACCGACCCTCTCGCCCTGCCGCTAGTGACCCAGCCTCTCTCGACTATGGGCTACACCGACACCGACCACGGGGTAGAGCGACCGACCCTCTCGCCCTGCCACTAGTGACCCAGCCTCTCTCGACTATGGGTTACACCGACGACCCTCTCGCCCTGCCGTCCGTGACCAAGCCTCTCTCGACTATGGGCTACACCGACACCGACCACGGGCTAGAGCGACCGACCCTCTCGCCCTGCCACTAGTGACCCAGCCTCTCTCGACTATGGGCTACACCGACACCGACCACGGGGTAGAGCGACCGACCCTCGCCCT
>JACMZG010000700.1:0-7500 GCA_018340805.1 Microvelia longipes
AATGGTAACGCAGGTTCCCAAGTAAGCTCACCAGGACAGAAACCTGGTGTGGACCAAAAAGGGAAAGCTCACTTGATTTTTGATTTTCAGTACGAATACAGACCGTGAAAGCGCGGCCTATCGATCCTTTTGATTCCTTTTAGAGTTAAAGCAAGAGGTGTAGAATAAGTACCACAGGGATTGGGTGAATCATGGATGGAATATAAGTACTTTTTGTTACTGTCATTATCATCCAAAAACCCTGCTGGGGCGTCTAGCCCGCGTGGTGACGGAGAAACAACAACGCGGGTTCTTCCCTAAACTCCTTGGTAGTAGCCAAAACAGCTTAAATTCCAAGTATACCTCGGTATACATAAATGATTGAACGATTTGGTGTATCGTAGGGTGCGAAAACTGGTTTAGATCCCGGTATGTGGACCTTGCAAACCATTAACGTATTCACAAAAAAGCCGCGTTCCGTCGATCTCTTTGGCCTCACCAAATACCACTAGCAGGAGGTAGTGGGGTCAAGGGCCTGTTGGTGCCCCCTGCATGTATAGGCCCGTGCGGGAACGTAATGGGTGGTGCCGGGGGGCGGGCCGGTTTCGCGGTGAACTCCCCTGGAACTCCCTAAGTCGTACCTCTCAAAAAGAGGAGGGAGCCTTAAAACCACAGGGATAACTGGCTTGTGGCGGCCAAGCCGTTCATAGCGACGTCGCTTTTTGATCCTTCGATGTCGGCTCTTCCTATCATTGTGAAAGCAGAATTCACAAAGCGTTGGATTGTTCACCCACTAATAGGGAACGTGAGCTGGTTTTAGACCGTCGTGAGACAGGTTAGTTTTACCCTACTATATAAAGTGTCATGAAATGGTAATTCTGCTCAGTACGAGAGGAACCGCAGATTCGGATCACTGGTAAATGTGCTTGATCGAAAGGTCATTGGCACGAAGCTACCATCCGAGAGATTAAGACTGAACGCCTCTAAGTCTGAATCTCGCCCAGACGTATGATAATTCAGTGCCTACCTCGTAAAGAGGCAATAGTATTATCTAACGAATTTTCGGATTTGTTGGATGTGCTTAGCCATATATTTAAACTCTAACTAACCTATGAAAATAGGTTGGGGTTTGAATCATTTTTAGATTTACGTGTGGCATTAAATCGTTTGCATACGACTTACCTTACGTCGGGAAAGTAAGATTTCGAGCGGTTTTAAACTGCGAGAATCTGAACTTCATCCCATCTGACGCGATGATTGGGCCTATATGGTCATTCATTCGTTAGTAAAACGATATTGGTTATTTGGTTGCATTATTACAATTAAATCTAATAATCTAGTTTGATTATTATGGTAAATAATGACACTATAAAGTATATTGTATAGTGCTATATAGTACTATAGTATATATTGTTATTATTAGTATTTATAATAATAACTTTATGTATATATAGTATTATAGTATAAATATAATATATTGTATAGTGTTGTTGTTATGGTTGAGAGTTGTGTTTTTTGCTAAATTTTTTTTTGGACTTATACTTATATACTTATATACTTATAATACTTATATACTTATATATTATATACTTATATACTTATATACTTATATACTTATATACTTATATACTTAAGCAGAACAAAATAAAACAAAATTGCTATTTCTACGAAATTTGATTTTTTGCAAAGAATTCAAAATTTGAAAATCTCTCCATAAGGACGTAATGTAAAAATCTCGATTTTTAAGGTAAATATTTGAAAATTAAAATTTTGCTGACCAAATCTATGGAAATTTCAACAAAATTTGGTTAAAATCCATTAAAATATAAAATAAATAATTTAATATTAATTAAAATTGCCAGCTGAAAAGCTGGCTTTTTTGCTCAAAAAATTTTCATAAATTGTAAAATTAAAATCTAATTAATTAATTTGCCAGCTGAAAAGCTGGCTTTTTTGCTCAAAAAATTTCATAGCTCAATTATTCGTTTTGACATTCATGATGCTTGGCATAAATCACATATCGTATAAGATACCATATCAATATAAGTATAAATATAAAAAATTATAGGCTTTTTTTCTCAAAAATTTCCAGAGATTATTTATATAATATAAAAGAAAATACTATGCCAGCTTAAATGCTGGCTTTTTTGCTCGAAAAAATTTCAGAAGTTATTCATTTGTTTTATATAAAACTAACACAAAGAAAAAAAACAAAAACAGATATTGTTGTTTTATAACAAATGCTCGTCATAGTGATTTCATATAAATTTGGTTTCTTTATTTATTTTTAAAAATATATTTTAGAAAAACTGCTGAAACGCTCCTCATTGTATAAAATCTTCGATTAATAAAAAAAGAAACTACAGTGAAAGGACCGCGAATATAAATTTTAGAATAAAAATTCTGTAAAGATCATCCGCATGAAAGTGAAATCAAGAAAGAGAACATTGCATAAAATAAAAAGAATATTTATAAATTTTAAAAGATCATACACATAGTTTCTCTAGCCGTAACCAGGAAGGTATAAATAAAACATTGTATTTAATTGTGCTTTTAACCAGCGCATTTTTTAATTTAATTTTCAATTTTCAGAAATAATAACTATCATGTAAATGTAAAGAGAGTAATAGTTACTCCCGCTTGACTGATTATAATAATAATAACAATAATAATAATAATAATAATTATTAATTAATAATAATATAAATAATAATATAATAATAATAATAATAATAATAAATAATAATAATAATAATATAATAATAATATAATAATAATAATAATAATAATAATAATAATATAATAATAAATAATAATAATAATAATAATAATAATAAATAATAATAATAATAATAATAATAGATAATATAATAATAATAAATAATAATAATAATAATAAATATATATATAATAAAATAATAATAATAAAAATAATAATAATAATAAAATAATAATAATAATAATAATAATAATAATAATAATAATAATAATAATAATAATAATATAATAAATAATAATAAATAATATAATAATAATAATAATAATAATAATAATAATAATAATAAATAATAATAATAATAATATATAATAATAATAATAATAATAATAATAATAATAATAATAATAATAATAATAATAATAATAATAATAATAAATAATAATAATAATAATAATAATATATAATAATAATAATAATAATAATAATAATAATAATAATAATAATAATAATAAATATATATAATACGATTTTACATTTAACAATCGATTTTATTCAATAAAATGTAATAAATGTTTATTAATTTTATATTACTTATAATAATAAGTAGTTTGTTAATAAGTAATATTTCATTTGAAACTTAAAAAAATAAAATAATTTTTTACACAAAATTTCAAAGAAAAATGCAATATTTCATGTCATAAAATCAAATATTACAGTTTTTATACATTTTCGACTTAGAAAATAATCGAGAATTTTATTTTAAAAAAAATCTTTTCTTAATTATTTCTCTGTTATTTCCCAATTTATTAAATACTACCCATGTTAGATAACTAATGCTATATATTGGTAGTCTATGTAAAGTTGACATAGTATTATATATACTGTTGATTTTTGATTATCAATGAAATTAAACTCATATATTCGTTATGAATTATGGGTAAATGAAAAAATGTTGTAGTGGCGAATGTTGTTTCGGTAACGGTTTCCAAATGCGTGGAGTTATTGTCTACTACGTACCACATGAACAAGGGTAAATATAGCTTTCGCTTTGAAGCGTTAGTAATTTAAATTTCTATTGTCCAGGCCTTTTTCTAGTCAGATACAGTTGTGAAGCTTGCTTTGCGATTGTTTATTGCTTGTTAGTTGAATTTGTTGAATCAAAACGCTAACAATAAAAGCAATTCAATGAATATCATATATTAAATATATAACGAATGGCCTATTTTAGTTATCGGTTAAACGATAGCTAAGCGATTGAATAAAAATCGTACGTATCATTATTGATGAAAACGTAAATGCTAAGTAGAGTAAACTGAAATGATCAAGCTTTTATGCATCGATGATGCATTGAGTAAACGATATTTATATTTTGGATTTAATATAATGTGACTGAGAAAAATGGTAAAACATTTTCTTTTCAAATCAGTTAATAAAAATGAGACTTGATTATACATTGTATTTAAATCATTTATTGCAAAAAATAAAAATCGTTGAAAGGGTGATAATTAAATTTATTTCACAAAATAGTGGTTTTTTAAATGAAATTGCTGTTTTTGGATTATCATGTGGTTAATGCTTGATCGATTGATAAAGTTAATGATACTTGTGTTTATTGATTTTCAATATCTTTAGTGACTACTTAATTGAAACCATGTTAAGTAGAGTACGTAAAATAAATATCTGGTTGATCCTGCCAGTAGTCATATGCTTATCTCAAAGATTAAGCCATGCATGTCTTAGTACAAAGTCTCGTACACTTAAACCGCGGATGGCTCATTATAACAGCTATGATTTGAGAGATTCTATCATTTTGCCATGGGATAACTGTGGTAATTCTAGAGCTAATATCTAACAGAATGCCGTGACTCACGAAGCGGCGGATTTATTAGATCAAAATCAACCTGGTGAAAACCGGTTTTTTGATGACTCTGGATAATTTTACTGATCGTACGACCTTTGTGTTGACGACATATCTCTTGAAGTGGCTGACCTATCAACTTTCGATGGTAAGATCAAAGCTTACCATGGTTGTAACGGGTAACGGGGAATCAGTGTTCGATTCCGGAGAGGGAGCCTGAGAAACGGCTACCACATCCACGGAAGGCAGCAGGCGCGTAAATTACCCAATACCGGTTCGGTGAGGTAGTGACAAAAAATAACAATATGGGCCCTAGTGGTTTCATAATTGCAATGAGAACATTTTAAATACTTTATCAAGTATCAATTGGAGGGCAAGTCTGGTGCCAGCAGCCGCGGTAATCCAATAGCGTATATTAAAGTTGTTGCAGTTAAAAAGCTCGTAGTTGAAATTGAGGAAAAAGATGGTTTGAAATCTTTGATTGAAAGCTATCTTGTCCTTCGACGTCGTGTATATCTTTGATGCTCTTTAATGGGTGTTGAGGATGACCGACAAGTTTACTTTGAAAAAATTAGAGTGCTTAAAGCAGGCTGATGCTTGCATATTGTTGCATGGAATAATAAAAAGACTTCGGTTTTATTTTGTTGGTTTTCGAAACTGAAGTAATGATTAAAAGAGACTGCCGGGGGCATATGTATGCTGGTGCTAGAGGTGAAATTCTTAGATCATCAGCAGACAGTCTACTGCGAAAGCATTTGCCAAGAATGTTTTCATTAATCAAGAACGAAAGTCAGAGGATCGAAGACGATCAGATACCGTCCTAGTTCTGACCATAAACTATGCCAACTGACAGTTCGCGAAGGTAATTTAAATCTCCTTGCGAGAAGTCACCGGGAAACCTAAGTCTATGGGTTCCGGGGGAAGTATGGTTGCAAAGCTGAAACTTAAAGGAATTGACGGAAGGGCACCACCAGGAGTGGAGCCTGCGGCTTAATTTGACTCAACACGGGAAATCTCACCCGGTCCGGACACTGTGAGGATTGACAGATTGATAGCTCTTTCTTGATTCGGTGGGTGGTGGTGCATGGCCGTTCTTAGTTGGTGGAGCGATTTGTCTGGTTAATTCCGTTAACGAACGAGACTCTAACCTGCTAAATAGTACATTTGTTTTAAAATAGCAAATGCTGACTTCTTAGAGGAATAAATAGCGTTTAGCTAAATGAAAAAGAGCAATAACAGGTCTGTGATGCCCTTAGATGTCCGGGGCCGCACGCGCGCTACAATGGCAGTAACAGCGAGTTTAATTCCTAGCTAGAATGGCTGGGTAACCTGCTTAATCACTGTCGTGTCAGGAATAGTGGATTGAAATTATTCCACTTGAACGAGGAATTCCTAGTAAGTGCAAGTCACTAGCTTGCGCTGATTACGTCCCTGCCCTTTGTACACACCGCCCGTCGCTACTACCGATTGAATGGTTTAGTGAGATCGTTGGATTCCGATTTAAGAAATGGCAACATTTCTATAGTTGGGAAAAGACAATCAAACTTGATCATTTAGAGGAAGTAAAAGTCGTAACAAGGTTTCCGTAGGTGAACCTGCGGAAGGATCATTATTAGTTCATTGAAATTAAAAGAACGATTAGAATTTACAGCTGACATGCTATAAATTAAATTAAAAAAACGATTTTGGCTCTGATAATTCATTTTATAATGAATTATTAAATATAAAAAAGTGCTGATTTTAATTTACTAATTACATATTATGCTACTTGGATTGTTTTATTGCGAAGTATTCGGCTCGCTAAACAATAAATCGACTCGTTTTATAGTAGTAAATATGGTTTCAAGTGCTAGTAGTAAATTAATCAGCATTAAACCAACACATTCACGGGGTGCCTATGGTATTTTTCGAAATACCGAGTACTCATATAAACATTTTTATTGGGTGTTGTTTATATGACAGACTTATGTCCGTAGTCTCTCGTAAAAAGGAAATTACAAAACACAAGTTGTTGGCACTGATAAAAACAATATCAAAGCATTATCAGGATATTGTGCAAGGTTTAATTAGTTTAGTAATATAATATCTTTAAAAATTTAGTGTTATTTATTTGGTCAATATACGAATTCAAGTTGCAGTGATTAATAATAACTGGTCTAATGCTTTGTAGATAAATATCCGAATTCAGTTATTTTATTAATCATTTATTTTGGCAAAACTGCAATTGGCTAAAGAATTTGTATGTTGATTAACACGATATTATATGAAAAGCTGCCCCGTGTGTTTCTATTTCTATTTAACTTTACAGTATCGTTTGGTGATCAAATGATAATGGCAATCCTCGACTTTGTAAAAGAAGTTGGGTTGATTGAAAATTAGAATATGGATCGCTGTAAAAAGCATCTGTATATTATTAACCACTTTAAGCGATGGATCACTCGGCTCGCACGTCGATGAAGAACGTAGCAAAACATGTGAATTAATGTGAACTGCACAACGCTCTGATCATTGACATTTTGAACGCAAATGGCGGCTATGGGTCAACCTATAGCCACATCTGTCTGAGGGTCGGCATAGCATTTATCATTACGTTCAATAGTAATGTTTTGAGGGGTTCACTTTTGGTTTTTATTTCAATCGAAAGTGCCTCTTTAAGGTGATAGTGTATTTGTTAAACAAGTACACCTCTATGGAAACATAGAGTTTCGATTTTTGAAATGCTATTAATATACAGTTTATACATATGAAATTAACATAAAGTTAATGCTGTTGTTGAAGTTAATAGATTTATTTGTTATTGTTACTATTGTTTTCATAATTTATTGACCATTGTATAGAAAGAAGAAAAGGCAAATAAACAATGTTTGAATGGGTTGTTGATTTATTTGTTTGATCTTTTAAATATATTTTGGATTGATAATAATAGTAATGATGCTATTAATGA
>JACMZG010000700.1:12500-15454 GCA_018340805.1 Microvelia longipes
TCATAGTGATTTGGTTTTCTTTATTTATTTTTTAAAAATATATTTTAGAAAAACTGCTGAAACTGCTCCTCATTGTATAAAATCTTCGATTAATAAAAAAAGAAACTACAGTGAAAAGGACCGCGAATATAAATTTTAGAATAAAAATTCTGTAAAGATCATCCGCATGAAAGTGAAATCAAGAACACATTTAGTTTTCAATTTTCAGAAATAATAACTATCATGTAAATGTAAAGAGAGTAATAGTTACTCCCGCTTGACTGATTAAATAATAATAATAACAATAATAATAATAATAATAATAATAATAATAATAATAATAATAATAATAATAATAATAATAATAATAATAATAATAATAATAATAATAATAATAATAATAATAATAATAATAATAATAATAATAATAATAATAATAATATAATAATAATAATAATATAATAATAATAATAATAATAATAATAATAATAATAATAATAATAATAATAATAATAATAATAATAATAATAATAATAATAATAATAATAATAATAATAATAATAATAATAATAATAATAATATAATAATAAGAATCATTTACATTTAACAATCGATTTTATTCAATAAAATGTAATAAATGTTTATTAATTTTATATTACTTATTATAATAAGTAGTTTGTTAATAAGTAATATTTCATTTGAAACTTAAAAAAATAAAAATAATTTTTTACACAAAATTTCAAAGAAAAATGCAAATATTTCATGTCATAAAATCAAATATTACAGTTTTTATACATTTTCGACTTAGAAAATAATCGAGAATTTTTATTTTAAAAAAATCTTTTCTAATTATTTCTCTGTTATTTCCCAATTTATTAAATACTACCCATGTTAGATAACTAATGCTATATATTGGTAGTCTATGTAAAGTTGACATAGTATTATATATACTGTTGATTTTTGATTATCAATGAAATTAAACTCATATATTCGTTATGAATTATGGGTAAATGAAAAAATGTTGTAGTGGCGAATGTTGTTTCGGTAACGGTTTCCAAATGCGTGGAGTTATCGTCTACTACGTACCACATGAACAAGGGTAAATATAGCTTTCGCTTTGAAGCGTTAGTAATTTAAATTTCTATTGTCCAGGCCTTTTTCTAGTCAGATACAGTTGTGAAGCTTGCTTTGCGATTGTTTATTGCTTGTTAGTTGAATTTGTTGAATCAAAACGCTAACAATAAAAGCAATTCAATGAATATCATATATTTAAATATATAACGAATGGCCTATTTTAGTTATCGGTTAAACGATAGCTAAGCGATTGAATAAAAATCGTACGTATCATTATTGATGAAAACGTAAATGCTAAGTAGAGTAAACTGAAATGATCAAGCTTTTATGCATCGATGATGCATTGAGTAAACGATATTTAATTTTGGATTTAATATAATGTGACTGAGAAAAATGGTAAAACATTTTTCTTTTCAAATCAGTTAATAAAAATGAGACTTGATTATACATTGTATTTAAATCATTTATTGCAAAAAATAAAAATCGTTGAAAGGTGATAATTAAATTTATTTCACAAAATAGTGGTTTTTTAAATGAAATTGCTGTTTTTGGATTATCATGTGGTTAATGCTTGATCGATTGATAAAGTTAATGATACTTGTGTTTATTGATTTTCAATATCTTTAGTGACTACTTAATTGAAACCATGTTAAGTAGAGTACGTAAAATAAATATCTGGTTGATCCTGCCAGTAGTCATATGCTTATCTCAAAGATTAAGCCATGCATGTCTTAGTACAAAGTCTCGTACTTAAACCGCGGATGGCTCATTATAACAGCTATGATTTGAGAGATTCTATCATTTTGCCATGGGATAACTGTGGTAATTCTAGAGCTAATATCTAACAGAATGCCGTGACTCACGAAGCGGCGGATTTATTAGATCAAAATCAACCTGGTGAAAACCGGTTTTTTGATGACTCTGGATAATTTTACTGATCGTACGACCTTTGTGTTGACGACATATCTCTTGAAGTGCTGACCTATCAACTTTCGATGGTAAGATCAAAGCTTACCATGGTTGTAACGGGTAACGGGGAATCAGTGTTCGATTCCGGAGAGGGAGCCTGAGAAACGGCTACCACATCCACGGAAGGCAGCAGGCGCGTAAATTACCCAATACCGGTTCGGTGAGGTAGTGACAAAAAATAACAATATGGGCCCTAGTGGTTTCATAATTGCAATGAGAACATTTTAAATACTTTATCAAGTATCAATTGGAGGGCAAGTCTGGTGCCAGCAGCCGCGGTAATTCCAGCTCCAATAGCGTATATTAAAGTTGTTGCAGTTAAAAAGCTCGTAGTTGAAATTGAGGAAAAAGATGGTTTGAAATCTTTGATTGAAAGCTATCTTGTCCTTCGACGTCGTGTATATCTTTGATGCTCTTTAATGGGTGTTGAGGATGACCGACAAGTTTACTTTGAAAAAATTAGAGTGCTTAAAGCAGGCTGATGCTTGCATATTGTTGCATGGAATAATAAAATAAGACTTCGGTTTTATTTTGTTGGTTTTCGAAACTGAAGTAATGATTAAAAGAGACTGCCGGGGCATATGTATGCTGGTGCTAGAGGTGAAATTCTTAGATCATCAGCAGACAGTCTACTGCGAAAGCATTTGCCAAGAATGTTTTCATTAATCAAGAACGAAAGTCAGAGGATCGAAGACGATCAGATACCGTCCTAGTTCTGACCATAAACTATGCCAACTGACAGTTCGCGAAGGTAATTTAAATCTCCTTGCGAGAAGTCACCGGGAAACCTAAGTCTATGGTTCCGGGGGAAGTATGGTTGCAAAGCTGAAACTTAAAGGAATTGACGGAAGGGCACCACCAGGAGTGGAGCCTGCGGCTTAATTTGACTCAACACGGGAAATCTCACCCGGTCCGGACACTGTGAGAAGGGG
>JACMZG010000701.1:0-15444 GCA_018340805.1 Microvelia longipes
ATAAAGAAAGACGCACATCGAACCCATTTAAAGTTTGAGAATAAGTTGAGAACATTTCGTCCCCAATACTTCTAATCATTCGCTTTACCAGGTAAAACTACAACAACAAATGTCAGCTATCCTGAGGGAAACTTCGGAGGGAACCAGCTACTAGATGGTTCGATTAGTCTTTCGCCCCTATACTTGTGTCCGACGATCGATTTGCACGTCAGAACCGCGGCGGTCCTCCATCAGAGTTTCCTCTGACTTCAACCTGCACAAGCATAGTTCACCATCTTTCGGGTCTCTACATGATCGCTCAAACTCCGCCCAGATGCGAACATCTTTAGACGGGTCGATGTTGCACTCTGTCTTTTAACAGAGGTCACACATCACAGTTTACCGAAGCAAACCTTTACATTAATTTCGCCATGGGGTTTCGTAAGGCCCTTTGACTCGCGATCATATAAAACTCCTTGGTCCGTGTTTCAAGACGGGACAAGTAGGTAACCTACATATACACTGCAGACTTACTAGATTTGCCCATCGACCATCAGTTATACTAAACATTCAAAAGCAATCTTATGAGCTCACAATCAAACAATCAGCATTACCAACAGCCAATATCAGCAAATCGAAATCACCAATACACCAAATTTAACCGTGCAATGAGCTATAAAACCGATTCCGAAGAATTGGTCACCTTCACCATTACGACAGAAAAACGGCACTATTGGTCGCAGTTTTGATACATGGAAAGTGCATTGATCGTCCATTATGAGCTTAAATTAGCAATTCCTAGTGAGATTTTGCTAAAATAAGATTGACAGACAATCAACTGAATCCCATATATCAGTTTCGGCTCTACTCGTTTACCTCTAAGCGATTTCACGTACTATTTAACTCTCTCTTCAAAGTTCTTTTCAACTTTCCCTCACGGTACTTGTTTACTATCGGACTCGCACAAGTTTAGCCTTAGATGGAGTTTACCACCCAATTTGGACTGCATTCTCAAACAATCCGACTCATAGGAAACATCAATAAAAGCCTCGTACACTCCAACCGGTCTAACACCGTCTATGGACAACATCACAATCAAGTGAATTTGGAGTATACTCAACAATTAAAAACGCAACCTTTACACCACAACTCCTAATATCAAAGATACAGGATTCAGTGCTGGGCTAATTCCCGGTCGTTCGCCACTACTGGGGAAATCCTTGTTAGTTTCTTTTCCTCCGCTTAATGATATGCTTAAGTTCAGCGGGTAATCTCATCTGATCTGAGGTCGGATTTAAAAGTTAATTGAACAAATAAATAATAAATTCGAAATTCCTTGACAATTTAATTGATTATTTACTAAAATCTCACAGGTGACAGCACACATATGCACCAGAACGCAACTCATTAAGCTGCGGCACTGGAGAAAATTAAAATTATGTATGCATCAAATGATATCAATAATTTCAATAATCCAGAATTTCCGTCAAACTTGTTCAATTATATTTAAAACACTAATTCAATACGTCAATTAATACTGAAACGCACATATTGATAATGCAAAATTAAATTGTCATTGTCATTAATAGCATCATTATTACTATTATTATCAATCCAAAATATATTTAAAAGATCAAACAAATAAATCAACAACCCATTCAAACATTGTTTATTTGCCTTTTCTTCTTTCTATACAATGGTCAATAAATTATGAAAACAATAGTAACAATAACAAATAAATCTATTAACTTCAACAACAGCATTAACTTTATGTTAATTTCATATGTATAAACTGTATATTAATAGCATTTCAAAAATCGAAACTCTATGTTTCCATAGAGGTGTACTTGTTTAACAAATACACTATCACCTTAAAGAGGCACTTTCGATTGAAATAAAAACCAAAAGTGAACCCCTCAAAACATTACTATTGAACGTAATGATAAATGCTATGCCGACCCTCAGACAGATGTGGCTATAGGTTGACCCATAGCCGCCATTTGCGTTCAAAATGTCAATGATCAGAGCGTTGTGCAGTTCACATTAATTCACATGTTTTGCTACGTTCTTCATCGACGTGCGAGCCGAGTGATCCATCGCTTAAAGTGGTTAATAATATACAGATGCTTTTTACAGCGATCCATATTCTAATTTTCAATCAACCCAACTTCTTTTACAAAGTCGAGGATTGCCATTATCATTTGATCACCAAACGATACTGTAAAGTTAAATAGAAATAGAAACACACGGGGCAGCTTTTCATATAATATCGTGTTAATCAACATACAAATTCTTTAGCCAATTGCAGTTTTGCCAAAATAAATGATTAATAAAATAACTGAATTCGGATATTTATCTACAAAGCATTAGACCAGTTATTATTAATCACTGCAACTTGAATTCGTATATTGACCAAATAAATAACACTAAATTTTTAAAGATATTATATTACTAAACTAATTAAACCTTGCACAATATCCTGATAATGCTTTGATATTGTTTTTATCAGTGCCAACAACTTGTGTTTTGTAATTTCCTTTTTACGAGAGACTACGGACATAAGTCTGTCATATAAACAACACCCAATAAAAATGTTTATATGAGTACTCGGTATTTCGAAAAATACCATAGGCACCCCGTGAATGTGTTGGTTTAATGCTGATTAATTTACTACTAGCACTTGAAACCATATTTACTACTATAAAACGAGTCGATTTATTGTTTAGCGAGCCGAATACTTCGCAATAAAACAATCCAAGTAGCATAATATGTAATTAGTAAATTAAAATCAGCACTTTTTTTATATTTAATAATTCATTATAAAATGAATTATCAGAGCCAAAATCGTTTTTTTTTAATTTATAGCATGTCAGCTGTAAATTCTAATCGTTCTTTTAATTTCAATGAACTAATAATGATCCTTCCGCAGGTTCACCTACGGAAACCTTGTTACGACTTTTACTTCCTCTAAATGATCAAGTTTGATTGTCTTTTCCCAACTATAGAAATGTTGCCATTTCTTAAACGGAATCCAACGATCTCACTAAACCATTCAATCGGTAGTAGCGACGGGCGGTGTGTACAAAGGGCAGGGACGTAATCAGCGCAAGCTAGTGACTTGCACTTACTAGGAATTCCTCGTTCATGCGAATAATTTCAATCCACAATCCTGACACGACAGTTTTAAGCCCTTTAGCTAGGATACTCGCCTGCCATTGTAGCGCGCGTGCGGCCCCGGACATCTAAGGGCATCACAGACCTGTTATTGCTCTTTTTCATTTAGCTAAACGCTATTTATTCTCTAAGAAGTCAGCATTTGCTATTTTAAAAATGTACTATTTAGCAGGTTAGAGTCTCGTTCGTTAACGGAATTAACCAGACAAATCGCTCCACCAACTAAGAACGGCCATGCACCACCACCCACCGAATCAAGAAAGAGCTATCAATCTGTCAATCCTCACAGTGTCCGGACCGGGTGAGATTTCCCGTGTTGAGTCAAATTAAGCCGCAGGCTCCACTCCTGGTGGTGCCCTTCCGTCAATTCCTTTAAGTTTCAGCTTTGCAACCATACTTCCCCGGAACCCAAGACTTTGGTTTCCCGGTGACTTCTCGCAAGAGATTTAAATTACCTTCGCGAACTGTCAGTTGGCATAGTTTATGGTCAGAACTAGGACGGTATCTGATCGTCTTCGATCCTCTGACTTTCGTTCTTGATTAATGAAAACATTCTTGGCAAATGCTTTCGCAGTAGACTGTCTGCTGATGATCTAAGAATTTCACCTCTAGCACCAGCATACATATGCCCCCGGCAGTCTCTTTTAATCATTACTTCAGTTTCGAAAACCACAAAATAAAACCGAAGTCTTATTTTATTATTCCATGCAACAATATGCAGCATCAGCCTGCTTTAAGCACTCTAATTTTTTCAAAGTAAACTTGTCGGTTATTCAACACCCATTAAAGAGCATCAAAATATACACGACGTGAAGGACAGATAGCTTTCAATCAAGATTTCAAACCATCTTTTTCCTCAATTTCAACTACGAGCTTTTTAACTGCAACAACTTTAATATACGCTATTGGAGCTGGAATTACCGCGGCTGCTGGCACCAGACTTGCCCTCCAATTGATACTTGATAAAGTATTTAAAATGTTCTCATTGCAATTATGAAACCACTAGGGCCCATATTGTTATTTTTTGTCACTACCTCACCGAACCGGTATTGGGTAATTTACGCGCCTGCTGCCTTCCGTGGATGTGGTAGCCGTTTCTCAGGCTCCCTCTCCGGAATCGAACACTGATTCCCCGTTACCCGTTACAACCATGGTAAGCTTTGATCTTACCATCGAAAGTTGATAGGTCAGCCATTCAAGAGATATGTCGTCAACACAAAGGTTGTACGATCAGTAAAATTATCCAGAGTCATCAAAAGGTTTTCACAGGTTATTTTGATCTAATAAATCCGCCGCTTCGTGAGTCACGGCATTCTTTAAATTAGCTCTAGAATTACCACAGTTATCTGGGCAAAATGATAGAATCTCTCAAATATAGCTGTTATAATGAGCCATCCGCGGTTTAAGTGTATAGACTGTGTACTTAGACATGCATGGCTTAATCTTTGAGATAAGCATATGACTACTGGCAGGATCAACCAGATATTTATATATATACGACCGCCTAAGCGAGTCATTTCGTTAATATTCAATCGCATAACTGCATATTTAAACACAGCTACATTAGGTCATTCGTTATAATTGCAAAGCAACTATTTCTTTATTCGTTAAACCCTCATAAATGATAGGTAATTAATTGAATTAATCAATTAAATCTGACAAGATACAGGCCTGGACAGAGAAAATGAAATTGCAACTGCTACAATGCTGCTGCTATATTCACCCGGACGAATATGTATAAACGTAAACAATCATAAAGATTATTTAAGGATTATCGCTGCGTTGGCTGTAGGGCTACTAACAAAAATTCTGTACTGATCCACAATTGTATTAACAATTGATAGATTTTATATGAGCCAACAAATAATCAATCAGTATATTTCAACTAATCAACTATAATTAAATAGTCAGCTCACATATATACTGTGGATATATACCTTGGGTAGCATTCCTGAAACCGGCGACTTTAGTATTAATTTATTGTTTCCAAAATATATTTATTTAGATGTAAAACTGTTTTCTTAATATGGTTAGCGAAAAAATTTATCAAAAACGGTTAAAAATAAGAAATTTAGGGCATTTCTCTTTGAAAATTTGTGTAAAAATTTTAAAATTTTTTTATCTTTTTGTTTGTATTTATTATGTTTATTAAGCTCAAATTGCTTTTTCTAGTATAATTTTTAATTCTCTGTTAAATGTACTAATTTTTATTTCAAATTTAAAATTTTTTAGCAATAGTTTAGACATTTATGTTGGTTCATTAAAAATACACGTGATTAAACATAATTATCACTTTTTGCTGATATTATTAAATGTTTATATAATTATCAGTTAGAGAAAAAAATTCTACATCGAATCATACTAAAATCTCTTATATATCTCAATTTTTACTAAAGTTATGACTAAATTTAAGTTTATGAGAGGTTTCCTTAATTTTTGGATTTGGCCGCTGGGAGTTTGAAGAAATACACATTGTACTGAATTGAATTATATATCTAATGAAAGAGCGTAAAAAGTTGAGTAGGAATCAGTTTAAATATACCAAAAAACTTTATTATTCACAAAGTTATTCGAGGTTTAAGTTTATCGGAGGCTGGGAGTTTTCCTTAATTTATAATTTTTCTTAAAAAATTATTATTTTCTTTAATTTAAGGTGTATTAATATGATTTACATATTATTAGAAAGAGCAAAGAAAGGGAAATCAGATCCATTCCTTACTTTTCGTATATGTCTCAGATGAAAAAAGTTATATTAATTTGAAAATTAATTAATTAAATTTTACTTAAGAATTATTATGCAATGATGTAATACTTGCAAAAATATCTTTGTCATAAATTTTAGTGCAATAATTTTTTAATAAAATGTGTTTCGGTTTCTTTATTTTAGGTTCGATAATATGATTTATATATCATTAGAAAGAACAAAAAAAATAAAATAGACGGACAGTTTATTTGCCTTATTTAATTATTGGAAACAAAGTTATATTAATTTAAAAGTTAATTAATTAAATTTCATTTAACAGTTAGTAAGAAATTATGTAATATTTAATCCCAAAAATTTTTTGGAAAATTTTTTGGGGAAATTTTTTTGTCATCAAATAAATCAAAATTTATCAATTTTTTAAAAATATTTACAGAAAATTATTAACAATAATAATAATGAATTGTAAAAATTATTATTATTATTATTATTATTATTATTATTATTATTATTATTATTATTATTATTATTATTATTATTATTATTATTATTATTATTATTATTATTATTATTATTATTAATTATTATTATTTTATTATTATTATTAATTATTATTATTATTATTTTATTGACCAAAAAAATTTTTGAAAAAAATTTCTGGAAAATTTTGAAAATATAATTTTTTTGACCAAAAAAATTTTTCTGGAAAATTTTGAAAAATTAATTTTTTTGACCAAAAAAAAAAAATTTGGAAAATTTTGAAAAATTTTTTTTTGACCAAAAAAATTTTTTCGAAAATTAAAATTTTGAAAAAATTTTTTTTTAAAAAATTTTTTATATTTTCTGGTTATATATGCTTAAAATTGAAAATAATTCGGTAAAATTTTCAAATTCCCGACTAAAAAGCAGAAATTTTTGTAATTTTTTATAATTTTCAGAAATTTGAGAAAAATTAATCGAGCCAAAAAACTATAATTCGGTAACATTTTCAAAATACAAAATAATAAAAGCGGAATTGCATCAATGCAATTCCACTATAAAAAGCACTATAAAAACACATAAAAGCACTAAAAGCACTATAAAACACTATTAAACAGCACTATTAAACAGCACTATAAAAGCACTATAAATTAACAGCACTAATAATTATCAAACTAGATAATTAAAAGTATAGTTAATATTGCCCGACCGCCACAATGAATGAACTCTAAAAGTCCAAATCATCGCGTCAAATGGGGATATAGTTCAAAATCTCGCAGTTTAAACCGCTCGAATTCTTACGCTACCCGACCGGAAAGTAAGTCGTCTACAAACGATTTAATGCCCACACGTAAACCATTATAAATGATTCAACATCCCTTCTATTTTCATAGAAAGGTCCGAGTTTAAATGTATGGCTAAGCCACATTCACCGACTTGCGTCAGTGAATAATATTATTGCCTCTTTACGAGGTGGGCACAATTTATCATGACTTCTAGGCGAGATTCAGACTTAGAGGCGTTCAGTCTTAATCTCTCGGATGGTAGCTTCGTGCCACTGACCTTTCGATCAAGCACACTTACCAGTGATCCGAATCTGCGGTTCCTCTCGTACTGAGCAGAATTACTATTATCATGACACTTTATATAGTAGGGTAAAACTAACCTGTCTCACGACGGTCTAAACCCAGCTCACGTTCCCTATTAGTGGGTGAACAATCCAACGCTTTGCGAATTCTGCTTCGCAATGATAGGAAGAGCCGACATCGAAGGATCAAAAAGCGACGTCGCTATGAACGCTTGGCCGCCACAAGCCAGTTATCCTGTGGTAACTTTTCTGACACCTCTTGCTTTAAACTCTAAATTAATCAAAAGGATCGATAGGCCGCGCTTTCACGGTCTGTATTCGTACTGAAAATCAAAATCAAGAGAGCTTTTCCCCTTTTAGTCAACACCAGGTTTCTGTCCTGGTTGAGCTCCCTTGGGACATCTGCGTTACCATTTGACAGATGTACCGCCCCAGTCAAACTCCCCACCTGACACTGTCCTCAGAACAGTTCGACGGCATCCGAAGATTACCATCTTATCTCGACAAATTAATTAACCTAAGTTAATTGCACTGCATTACTGAGTAAGTAAAGAAACAATCAGAGTAGTGGTATTTCACTGGCGACTTGCGTCTCCCACTTATGCTACACCTCTAATGTTTCCCTACAAAGTCGGACTAGAGTCAAGCTCAACAGGGTCTTCTTTCCCCGCTATATTTTCCAAGCCCGTTCCCTTGGCTGTAGTTTCGCTAGATAGTAGATAGGGACAGTAGGAATCTCGTTAATCCTCATGCCGTCACTAATTAGATGACCGAGGGCTTTGGCTACCTGAAGAAATAACAAAACAAAACAACAAACAACAACAGTAAGTTCTAATTTAAGAACAAAATTTTAAAAAACCCGAAAAGGGTAAGGCTATTTCAGCCTTGGTACTAGAATTATCTTAAGAACATCACAAGTCAGTCCAACCCTATGCGAACGTTCTCTTTTCAGAGATATTTCAGCATGTTTCTGAAAGTTTCCAAAATTTCTGCAGTGTGGTGAATTGCAGTTTGTCCAAGAGATGTAGCAATCGATTGTCTTCTTTTCTTGAAATGTAATATTTTGAAATTTCATCATTACCATTGTTACCAAAGCACTCCAATTGAACCAACTAATGAAGGTACGCGAAGGTAAAATTTTTCGCAAAGATTTACCAGGTCGAGAACGCTGCTTTGTTTACCAAAGGATATCGTACTTTATTGGCAGTTGTTAAATACAACAGCATTGAACTAAGATCCGAATCATATGCGATTTAACATCAAACAAAGAAGAGTTTTTCCTTTTCAATAAAATCTGAAGACTGGATAGAGGTGTTTGACGCCAAAGAAGGTATTTTTTCCCGTTGAATGAATAATATTCACAGTAACATAGAGAGCAGATTCAATAAATTGATCAGAATTGCTTGTGGTCTAATACGGACTTTATTCAGAATTGACGGGCATGAACAAAGCACGCAGAGAGGGAGTTTCTCTGATAATAACCTGATCAATCAATTGACAGTTACGAAAAAGTGTGGGAGTTTTCCATTGAATGGAGAGCATTCGGAGGCAGGTTGTTATCTTTGTGCATGAAGTACCAGACAGTGCGAGGCCGGTTTTGCCTTTCATGATTGCCTATTTAAAAGATGATGATAGAATGTTGGATGTGAGAAGGCCAGCTTTTGTTGATTTTCACTGATGAAATGGTAAGTTGCCACAATTTTGTGGAGAAATGGAGAGAGAAGATTGCATTGGTGTGATCAAATTCGTTTGTAGAGTAAAAGCTTTGATGAATGTAGACATGGAATCCTTTCTTTGACAATTGAATGGCATTTGATAATTATTCCAATCTCAGATAAATATTGAGGCCATGGCAATTTTTGACACCAAGCTGTTTGAAGTTTGAAGTTCCCAGAAGTTAAGCATGTGGATGAACAAGAAGGAATCGTCCCTCAATGAAAGTTTGGACTAAGCCAATTTGTAAGCAGCAATTTTTATTTTGTCATCAGAGAGTTGAAGATCCTATGTAGTTGGACAAATGGAATTGAATATTGTATTCCATGAAGGGCCGAGGTTAATCCCAATACCTCCACAATTCAATAGCGATACATATAATGGATACTTGCAAGCATCAGAGAGACCAACAGGTTTTTCTAATGAATTTTCTATGTCGAATTCAAGACCTCTTGTGCTGCCCCGCTAACGTAGCTTTTTCAGAACATTGAATGTAAGAATATAGCAGTCTGGTAGTCTAAAGGAGAAATATTAGTTTGGATGTAACAAATATCTTATAAGCTTGAATCTTCTGCCAGGTAGTAAGCTAGAAGCGGATGATTTTTAAAATGAAATCTTTGACAGTACCATAAAGGATATGAGGATTAAATTTCACATTTAATGGCTTCTGAATATGCCAAGGTATTTGTAGCGATCATTAAGACCAAATAGTAGGAATAATTCAATTACCGATAGAGAAGCTTGGAATTGATTTTTTGTTCTTTTGAAATGTTCATGATTGGCCAACATTTTTTGGTTGGAATTTGATGTGGCACCAATTTGCAATGTGCTATGCTTCATTTAACATAAGCTGAAGAACGCTACAGACCTTGAAGAGACAGCTAGTATCAGCATTAGGCAGACAGTGAAATCTTCGTAAGATTGATTTGTCAAGTCTCGGGAAGAGAGGATTGATTGCAATATTAAAAAGAACATGAAAGTGGTCAGCCTTGACGAACACCTTTATATGCTGAAAGACCGAAAACTTTGTGTTTAGAGAAACCGTGGGTGCAATTATTGTTAGATTTTTTATAGTTGAATAACGCTTTCGCAAACATTCATTTGACGAAGAATACCAGAGATGGCTTTCCAGTGGGATGCTACCCAGGAAGGCATCACAGAATACAAAAGAAAGGCATGTGAAGTGGTTCTTGGAATGGTTGCGATTTTCAATTAAGAAGAAGAGGCAAAATTGTGTCTCCGAACATCTTTCGAATTCTCCCAGCAATCTTTTTTGATTGCGATGAAGGAAGAGTTTCACTGTGGACGTCATTCTTGAAGTTGAGAAGTGATGCATGAAGTGAAGATTTTGTAAAACTGTATTAAGAGAGCATAGGTCTCCAATATTAATGCTTTATAATCATCTTTGTCTGGTTTTCGGATCAAGATTGTTGAGAAGTTTAGTTCCAGGAATTTAGAAGAATAGGGAGACTGTCTTGTTGAAGGATCTTGTTGAAGAGAAATTAAGAACGAATACCTTTAAGATCTAAATGCTTTTGACGTCTTTTTGGTACGAGAGTTTATCCATACCAGGAAGCAGAATTTTTTTGCATTTCTTCAGGATAATAGATATATATAGAAAGGAATGGTTTAATTTAAATTGAGTTTCCGGTTTAATGGGAAAACAGTTTCCCAGTTAATGGAGGAGCGAAATGTATTTTAGTGAATAATCTTCCATGACATCTTGGGGTAGGAAATCCACAGGTAGAAGTGATTTGAACCAGACAGGATTTTGAATGCTTTTAGGCCATCACCGACTCTTGAAGATTGCAGGCGTCGCAGAAATGCTTGAGGTTAAACGCAATCAGCATTCTTAGAGTTGATTTGGGGCATAGATGTTTTTTTGCGATGGAGGGTGAGAAAGACCAAAAAAGTAATTGGACACCTTTGTATGAATTGGGAATGAACATTGGTGTTAGCAGAGTAGAGGCTTCATATCAGCAGAATCGGAGTAATGTAAGGACCTATCTGAGGTAAACTGAACAGATTGCTCAGAGCGAGGTATTGTTCGATGTACAAGGGCCAACTGTAATCAGTTCACAGTCCGCAAAGTGAGGTTTTCCAGTGAGGAAATTAGTTTGTTCGCATTTTAACTTCTTTCTTTGGAGTGGTAAGTGGCGATGATCAGGAGAGAGTGGTACGGTAAAGCCACTACATCACATAAGATTGGGGTTTGATTTCTGATTTTTGATTTGATTTCGGAGAATCAAGTATTCAAACTTCTGAGATGTTTGCGGTGAATGTTTGATGGATACTATCAGTTTAAATGCTTGAATACGTAGCGATTCCGCTTGTTGTAGCAGAATTCTGTTGATTGTATTGATCTCTCCGTCATATTATTGAGCTAATGGGAACTTTTTCGGCGCTTCTTCTTTTTTCGAACAATCTTGAAAAGAAAGGAAGTGGGATCAAGGTAGACCATTTTCCAAGGTGTAAGTAAACAGCCTTGAAAACGACTTGAAAGTCTTTTTGGTAAATTGAAAACTACCTTGACTCATTAAAGAAATGTAATGCAGGGAATGTATCTTGCCTGATGATATCTGGAGGTGACAGAAAATCGATTGTGAGTCCATTGGATATGGATCCAGGCTAATTTCTGTCAATGTTAGCTTTAATAATTTTTTCCAACTTTAACTTCTTTATCGTAATGTATTTTTCAAGAAGAGTCTTCGTGCTTTTGGCTTATTTCTCTTATTTTCTTTTGATTTTCGCAAATTGATCTTGTGTGAGTTCCGTTCTGGCTTGCTTGTCAATCACTGATTGTTTCTACTGGTTTAAAATGAAGTCTGCTTTTATTCTTCTGCGCTTTTGCCATTTGAACTTACCGGAAGAACTGTGGGAAAGAAATCTTCAAGTATGGCAAAAATCCAAGGAAGCTGGAAATTTTTGTCGTACGAATTTTTATTTCGCAACCATGTCGAAGCAATGGCGAAAATTTTTATGGCCTTCCATTGTTACTCCCGACGTAACCAAAGTTTCTTCTCCATGTGCTCTGAATTTTTATAAAGAATCAAACGTGCTTTGAGAATAATTTCCTTTTAATTTCTGGATTCCGAGCCTTGTGATTGGTGGACTTTTTTTAATGTAATTTTAATCGATTTATAGATAATAGATTTAAATTAGATAAATCATTGAGATTAGAAGATTTCTGTCTTTTTTAAATGTTTAATTTTTTCCAAATTTTTTAAAATTTCGATTTTTTTTCTAAATCTATTACCAAACATGTCCAATAAAACTTTTTTAATTATAGGAATTGTTGAAATTTTTTAAAAATTTTCATATTTTTATTAATATTTTCAATTGTTGTTTAATTACTAAAATCCATGAATTTTTGTTGAAATTTTGTTTGCTTAAGATTGCTTTTATATGAGGATTGTTAAGATTTTTAAAAATTTTCCATTGTTGAAAATCATCATATTGTTCCACCACTTTTCTTTGAAATTTCCTGGTTAAAATACTTTATTATAGGAATGTTGAATTTTTGAAATTTATCGGCAATTTGTCTTGAAATTTGTTGTAATAATTCAGATTTTCTGATTTCATTTGAATGTTCCAAGACTTTTCAAATATTGTTATTGATGTTTTAATAAGGCAATATGAATTTTCCCGTCATAGATTATATGGTATATTACTTTTTTTGAGAGTTATTTTGAAAATTTTTTTCTATTGTAAGTATTGGAAATTTTTCTTTTTCTTAAATTATTGAGTTTTTTTTGGGGCATTTATGTTGCTGTATTTCCATGATTGAAAATATCTTGATTTGTTCTTAAGCGTTTTTTGATAATTTTGAGAACAGGACCTATCCTATTAGGGCCTCGTAATTTCTTGGTACGAGAAGTTTTTAAGGAATAGATTGTTGTTTTTCATTCAGTTTTGAAAATTGAAAGATGCCATGTGCTCTTGTTTTGTGGATTGCGGCAGTGAGGGTGAGAATGGATTTTCTGAACAAAAAAAGTAAATCGTTGTTGCAACTATCAACCAAATAACTTGTTTTGTCGATAATTGAGTTTAAGGCAAATAGTGTTGAAATCCTCTACGCCCTTTCCGTTGATGCGATTAATTTTAACTTAATTAAATCTCTTACATTGCATCGAAAATATTTCTGGAAATTTTATTGGCTTCATAGTTACTCCGCCGTTAACCACGCTTATTGAAATTTCTCAATTGACATTCATGGCACTGGGCAGAAATCACATTGCGTCAAAGCCGTTCACAGCCATCGCAATGCTTTGTTTTAATTAGACAGTCGGATTCTCTAGTCCATGCCAGTTCTAGGTTGATCGTTTAGTGCACAGCGACTATTACAAGTCCCGAAAGACTCATAATATAGCAATACCCGCCAATCAATCGAATCAAAAATGTGCCGTAGTCAATCAAACTCAAGTTGCCCTAAGCTCAATCAATAACAACCCACTCTCGTTTCAATCGACTTCTTGATAAAGCCCCCATGCCCGATCCCTAGAGCCAATCCTTTTACCGAAGGTACGGATCTAATTTGCCGACTTCCCTTACCTACATTGTTCTAAGACTATAGGCTGCTCACCTAGGAGACCTGCTGCGGATATCGGTACGGATTGATATGAAATTTATAACTGCTCCCTCAGATTTTCAAGGGCCATCAAGAGCGCTTCGGACATCACGTGAAACGTGATGCTTTTAACATTTCACATCCCTTTCTCCAGATAACCTGATTCTAGGGACATGTTTATGTATACAAAGAAAAGAGAACTCTTCCCAAAACACCTGATGACGTCTCTGAGATCGCTTGTGTTACCACCTTGTGTTGCCGAAACAACCAAATTTCCATATTCAAGTTCAGTAATATTAAACTGATTCCCTTTCGCTTCAAGAGGCTAAAATCAATTATAAACACTATTGCTAATGTCTATCACCTCTTTCTGATAACTGAATTACCAGATCGCTTAGGACCGACTAACCATGTTCAAATGCTGTTGACATGGAACCCTTCTCCACTTCAGTCTTCAAGGATCTCACTTGAATAATTGCTACTACTACCAAGATCTGTACCGTGACCGCTCCACTCTGACTTACGCCAGTAGCTTCTTAGCAACCACGGCACCCTCCTACACGATATCGTTTACTCGTTTTGTAAACTTACGATATCGATCCGGTATAGGTCCAACGCTACAGCGCCATCCATTTTCAGGGCTGGTTGATTCGGCAGGTGAGTTGTTACACACTCCTTAGCGGATGACGACTTCCATGTCCACCGTCCTGCTGTCTTTATCAAACAACACCTTTTGTGGGTTCTCATGAGCGTTATGTTAGGCACCTTAACCAGATGTTTGGTTCATCCACATCGCCAGTTCTGCTTACCAAAAATGGCCCACTAGACACTTGTTTCGATGCACATCTTCAATGAAGAAAGACGCACTTCGAACCCATTTAAAGTTTGAGAATAAGTTGAGGACATTTCGTCCCCAATACTTCTAATCATTCGCTTTACCAGGTAAAACTACAATAACAAATGTCAGCTATCCTGAGGGAAAACTTCGGAGGGAACCAGCTACTAGATGGTTCGATTAGTCTTTCGCCCCTATACTCATGTCCGACGATCGATTTGCACGTCAGAACCGCGGCGGTCCTCCACCAGAGTTTCCTCTGGCTTCAACCTGCACAAGCATAGTTCACCATCTTTCGGGTCTCTACATGATCGCTCAAACTCCGCCCAGATGCGAACATCTTTAGACGGGTCGATGTTGCACTCAGTGTTGCCACGAGGTCACATCACAGTTTACCGAGGTAAACCTTACATTAATTACGCCGTGGGGTTTCGTAAGGCCCTTTGACTCGCGATCATATAAAACTCCTTGGTCCGTGTTTCAAGACGGGACGAGTAAGTAACCTACATACACTGCAGACTTTAGATCAACACATCGATCATGAAAAACATCAACAATTCACAAATAGCCTATTATTAGTCTATTAAAGAATCATCAACATTAAACCAATCAATTTCTGTCAATCGCAATCACCAATAAATCATTTAACCGTGTAACCAGCTATAAAACCATTCCCGAAGGAATGATCACCTTCAAAATTACGACAGAAAAAAGACGCTATCGGTCGCAGTACTGTTATACAGAAAGTGCATCAACCGCATATTAAGATCTCGATAAAAGCGATTCCTAGTGGGATTTCGCAAAAATCAAAAAACACGCAGTTAACTGAATCCCATACAACATCTTCGGCTTCACTCGTTTACCTCTAAGCGATTTCACGTACTATTAACTCTCTCTCAAAGTTCTTT
>JACMZG010000702.1:0-15433 GCA_018340805.1 Microvelia longipes
TGATTTAAAGCGTATTTTAAGGAGCTTAAAAACATCAAAATACAGCATGAAAATCACTAATTTTCAATAACTGGAATTTGATCAGAGAACCACAGTAAAATCACACAAAGTACAACGTTATGTAATATGTCTGGAACGAATCTAAAGTAGGAAACGAAAAGTTTTCTCGTGTTTTCCAGCGTCTCAAATGCATAATAGACACTGTTCTACTTGTTTGAACTTATTGTTTAGAAAATAGATTGAAACAAATTCTGCCGATGGCATCTACAATTCTTGATGGAAATTCCGCTTATTTCTCTAATTATTGTTTAAATGCGTATTTAAGCGTTTTAAACCATCAAATAAGCATGAAAATCACTATTTTAATAACTGGTTTCATAGAGGAACCACAGTAAATCACACAAGTACAACTTATGTAATATGTCTGGAACGAATCTGTAGAAACCGAAGTTTTCCTCGTGTTTCCCAGTCTAAAATGCCTGAAATAACACAATCTATTTGCTGAAATTGTTAGGAAATAGAGATTGAAACAAATCTGCCGATGGCTTCTACATTCTTGATGGAAATGCGCTTATTCCTCTAATGTTATTGTTTAAAAGCGTATTAAGTGCTTTAAAATCAAATAAGCATGAAACACTATTTTAATAACTGGATTCGATCAGAGAACCACAGTAAATCACACAAAGTACAACTTATGCAATATGTCTGGAACGAATCTAAAGTAGAAACCGAAAGTTTTCTCGTGTTTTCCACTGCTAAAATGCATGAAATAACACTGTTTCTATTGCTGAAGATTGTTAGGAAATAGATGAAACAAATCTGCCGATGGCTTCTACAATTCTTGATGAAATCGCTTATTTCTCTAATGTTATTGTTTAAAGCTATTTAAGCGCTTAAAACGATCAAAAATAAGCATGAAAAATCACTATTTTAATAACTGGATTTCGATCAGAGAACCACAGTAAATCACACAAAGTACAACTTATGTAATATCTGGAACGAATCTAAAGTAGAAACCAAAGTTTTCTCGTGTTTCCCACGTCTAAAATGCATGAAATAACACTGTTCTATTGCTGAATATTGTTAGGAAATAGATTGAAACAAATCTGCCGATGGCTTCTACAATTCTTGATGGAATCGCTTATTTCTCTAATGTTATTGTTTAAAGCGTATTTAAGCGCTTAAAAATCAAAATAAGCATGAAAATCACTATTTTAATAACTGGATTTCGATCAGAGAACCACAGTAAATCACACAAAGTACAACTTATGTAATATGTCTGGAACGAATCTAAAGTAGAAAACCGAAAGTTTTCTCGTGTTTTCCACGTCTAAATGCTGAAATAAACACTGTTCTATTGCTGAATATTGTTAGGAAATAGATTGAAACAATCTGCCGATGGCATCTACAATTCTTGATGGAAATCGCTTATTTCTCTAATGTTATTGTTTAAAGCGTATTTAGCGCTTAAAACGATCAAAATAAGCATGAAAATCACTATTTTAATAACTGGATTTCGATCAGAAACCACAGTAAATCACACAAAAGTACAACTTATGCAATATGTCTGGAACGAATCTAAAGTAGAAAACCAAAGTTTTCTCGTGTTTCCACTCTAAAATGCATGAAATAACACTGTTCTATTGCTGAACATTGTTAGGAAATAGATTGAAACAAATCTGCCGATGGCTTCTACAATTCTTGATGGAAATCGCTTATTTCTCTAATGTTATTGTTTAAAGCGTATTTAAGCGCTTAAAATGATCAAAATAAGCATGAAAATCACTATTTTAATAACTGGATTTCGATCAGAGAACCACAGTAAATCACACAAAGTACAACTTATGTAATATGTCTGGAACGAATCTAAAGTAGAAAACCAAAGTTTTCTCGTGTTTTCCACGTCTAAAATGCATGAAATAACACTGTTCTATTGCTGAACATTGTTTAGGAAATAGATTGAAACAAATCTGCCGATGGCTTCTACAATTCTTGATGGAAATCGCTTATTTCTCTAATGTTATTGTTTAAAGCGTATTTAAGCGCTTAAAATGATCAAAATAAGCATGAAAATCACTATTTTAATAACTGGATTTCGATCAGAGAACCACAGTAAATCACACAAAGTACAACTTATGCAATATGTCTGGAACGAATCTAAAGTAGAAAACCGAAAGTTTTCTCGTGTTTTCCACTCTAAAATGCATGAAATAACACTGTTCTATTGCTGAATATTGTTAGGAAATAGATTGAAACAAATCTGCCGATGGCATCTACAATTCTTGATGGAAATCGCTTATTTCTCTAATGTTATTGTTTAAAGCGTATTTAAGCTTAAAACGATCAAAATAAGCATGAAAATCACTATTTTAATAACTGGATTTCGATCAGAGAACCACAGTAAATCACACAAAGTACAACTTATGTAATATGTCTGGAACGAATCTAAAGTAGAAAACCAAAGTTTTCTCGTGTTTCCCACGCTAAAATGCATGAAATAACACTGTTCTATTGCTGAATATTGTTAGGAAATAGATTGAAACAAATCTGCCGATGGCATCTACAATTCTTGATGGAAATCGCTTATTTCTCTAATGTTATTGTTTAAAGCGTATTTAAGCGCTTAAAACGATCAAAATAAGCATGAAAATCACTATTTTAATAACTGGATTTCGATCAGAGAACCACAGTAAATCACACAAAGTACAACTTTATGTAATATGTCTGGAACGAATCTAAAGTAAAACCAAAGTTTTCTCGTGTTTTCCACGTCTAAAATGCATGAAATAACACTGTTCTATTGCTGAATATTGTTAGGAAATAGATTGAAACAAATCTGCCGATGGCTCTACAATTCTTGATGGAAATCGCTTATTTCTCTAATGTTATTGTTTAAAGCGTATTTAAGCGTTTAAAATGATCAAAATAAGCATGAAAATCACTATTTTAATAACTGGATTTCGATCAGAGAACCACAGTAAATCACACAAAGTACAACTTATGTAATATGTCTGGAACGAATCTAAAGTAGAAAACCAAAGTTTTCTCGTGTTTCCACGTCTAAAATGCATGAAATAACACTGTTCTATTGCTGAATATTGTTAGGAAATAGATTGAAACAAATCTGCCGATGGCTACAATTCTTGATGGAAATCGCTTATTTCTCTAATGTTATTGTTTAAAGCGTATTTAAGCGCTTAAAACGATCAAAATAAGCATGAAAATCACTATTTTAATAACTGGATTTCGATCAGAGAACCACAGTAAATCACACAAAGTACAACTTATGTAATATGTCTGGAACGAATCTAAAGTAGAAAACCAAAGTTTTCTCGTGTTTCCACGTCTAAAATGCATGAAATAACACTGTTCTTGCTGAATATTGTTAGGAAATAGATTGAAACAAATCTGCCGATGGCTCTACAATTCTTGATGGAAATCGCTTATTTCTCTAATGTTATTGTTTAAAGCGTATTTAAGCGTTTAAACTCAAAATAAGCATGAAAATCACTATTTTAATAACTGGATTTCGATCAGAGAACCACAGTAAATCACACAAAGTACAACTTATGTAATATGTCTGGAACGAATCTAAAGTAGAAAACCAAAGTTTTCTCGTGTTTTCCACGTCTAAAATGCATGAAATAACACTGTTCTATTGCTGAATATTGTTAGGAAATAGATTGAAACAAATCTGCCGATGGCTTCTACAATTCTTGATGGAAATCGCTTATTTCTCTAATGTTATTGTTTAAAGCGTATTTAAGCGTTTAACGATCAAAATAAGCATGAAAATCACTATTTTAATAACTGGATTTCGATCAGAGAACCACAGTAAATCACACAAAGTACAACTTATGTAATATGTCTGGAACGAATCTAAAGTAGAAAACCAAAGTTTTCTCGTGTTTTCCACGTCTAAAATGCATGAAATAACACTGTTCTATTGCTGAATATTGTTAGGAAATAGATTGAAACAAATCTGCCGATGGCATCTACAATTCTTGATGGAAATCGCTTATTTCTCTAATGTTATTGTTTAAAGCGTATTTAAGCGCTTAAAACGATCAAAATAAGCATGAAAATCACTATTTTAATAACTGGATTTCGATCAGAGAAACCACAGTAAACACACAAGTACAACTTATGTAATATGTCTGGAACGAATCTAAAGTAGAAAACCAAAGTTTTCTCGTGTTTCCACGTCTAAAATGCATGAAATAACACTGTTCTATTGCTGAATATTGTTAGGAAATAGATTGAAACAAATCTGCCGATGGCATCTACAATTCTTGATGGAAATCGCTTATTTCTCTAATGTTATTGTTTAAAGCGTATTTAAGCGTTTGATCAAAATAAGCATGAAAATCACTATTTTAATAACTGGATTTCGATCAGAGAACCACAGTAAATCACACAAAGTACAACTTATGTAATATGTCTGGAACGAATCTAAAGTAGAAAACCAAAGTTTTCTCGTGTTTTCCACGTCTAAAATGCATGAAATAACACTGTTCTATTGCTGAATATTGTTAGGAAATAGATTGAAACAAATCTGCCGATGGCTCTACAATTCTTGATGGAAATCGCTTATTTCTCTAATGTTATTGTTTAAAGCGCGTTTAAAAAAACGATCAAAATAAGCATGAAAATCACTATTTTAATAACTGGATTTCGATCAGAGAACCACAGTAATCACACAAAGTACAACTTATGTAATATGTCTGGAACGAATCTAAAGTAGAAAACCAAAGTTTTCTCGTGTTTTCCACGTCTAAAATGCATGAAATAACACTGTTCTATTGCTGAATATTGTTAGGAAATAGATTGAAACAAATCTGCCGATGGCATCTACAATTCTTGATGGAAATCGCTTATTTCTCTAATGTTATTGTTTAAAGCGTATTTAAGCGCTTAAAACGATCAAAATAAGCATGAAAATCACTATTTTAATAACTGGATTTCGATCAGAGAACCACAGTAAATCACACAAAGTACAACTTATGTAATATGTCTGGAACGAATCTAAAGTAGAAAACCAAAGTTTTCTCGTGTTTTCCACGTCTAAAATGCATGAAATAACACTGTTCTATTGCTGAATATTGTTAGGAAATAGATTGAAACAAATCTGCCGATGGCATCTACATTCTTGATGGAAATCGCTTATTTCTCTAATGTTATTGTTTAAAGCGTATTTAAGCGTTTAAAAAGATCAAAATAAGCATGAAAATCACTATTTTAATAACTGGATTTCGATCAGAGAACCACAGTAAATCACACAAAGTACAACTTATGTAATATGTCTGGAACGAATCTAAAGTAGAAAACCAAAGTTTTCTCGTGTTTTCCACGTCTAAAATGCATGAAATAACACTGTTCTATTGCTGAATATTGTTAGGAAATAGATTGAAACAAATCTGCCGATGGCATCTACAATTCTTGATGGAAATCGCTTATTTTCTAATGTTATTGTTTAAAGCGTATTTAAGCGTTTAAAAACGATCAAAATAAGCATGAAAATCACTATTTTAATAACTGGATTTCGATCAGAGAACCACAGTAAATCACACAAAGTACAACTTATGTAATATGTCTGGAACGAATCTAAAGTAGAAAACCAAAGTTTTCTCGTGTTTTCCACGTCTAAAATGCATGAAATAACACTGTTCTATTGCTGAATATTGTTAGGAAATAGATTGAAACAAATCTGCCGATGGCATCTACAATTCTTGATGGAAATCGCTTATTTCTCTAATGTTATTGTTTAAAGCGTATTTAAGCGCTTAAAACGATCAAAATAAGCATGAAAATCACTATTTTAATAACTGGATTTCGATCAGAGAACCACAGTAAATCACACAAAGTACAACTTATGTAATATGTCTGGAACGAATCTAAAGTAGAAAAAAGTTTTCTCGTGTTTTCCACGTCTAAAATGCATGAAATAACACTGTTCTATTGCTGAATATTGTTAGGAAATAGATTGAAACAAATCTGCCGATGGCATCTACAATTCTTGATGGAAATCGCTTATTTCTCTAATGTTTGTTTAAAGCGTATTTAAGCGCTTAAAAATCAAAATAAGCATGAAAATCACTATTTTAATAACTGGATTTCGATCAGAGAACCACAGTAAATCACACAAAGTACAACTTATGTAATATGTCTGGAACGAATCTAAAGTAGAAAACCAAAGTTTTCTCGTGTTTTCCACGTCTAAAATGCATGAAATAACACTGTTCTATTGCTGAATATTGTTAGGAAATAGATTGAAACAAATCTGCCGATGGCTTCTACAATTCTTGATGGAAATCGCTTATTTCTCTAATGTTATTGTTTAAAGCGTATTTAAGCGCTTAAAACGATCAAAATAAGCATGAAAATCACTATTTTAATAACTGGATTTCGATCAGAGAACCACAGTAAATCACACAAAGTACAACTTATGTAATATGTCTGGAACGAATCTAAAGTAGAAAACCAAAGTTTTCTCGTGTTTTCCACGTCTAAAATGCATGAAATAAACACTGTTCTATTGCTGAATATTGTTAGGAAATAGATTGAAACAAATCTGCCGATGGCTTCTACAATTCTTGATGGAAATCGCTTATTTCTCTAATGTTATTGTTTAAAGCGTATTTAAGCGCTTAAAACGATCAAAATAAGCATGAAAATCACTATTTTAATAACTGGATTTCGATCAGAGAACCACAGTAAATCACACAAAGTACAACTTATGTAATATGTCTGGAACGAATCTAAAGTAGAAAACCAAAGTTTTCTCGTGTTTCCCACGTCTAAAATGCATGAAATAACACTGTTCTATTGCTGAATATTGTTAGGAAATAGATTGAAACAAATCTGCCGATGGCTTCTACAATTCTTGATGGAAATCGCTTATTTCTCTAATGTTATTGTTTAAAGCGTATTTTAAGCGTTTAAAACGATCAAAATAAGCATGAAAATCACTATTTTAATAACTGGATTTCGATCAGAGAACCACAGTAAATCACACAAAGTACAACTTATGTAATATGTCTGGAACGAATCTAAAGTAGAAACCAAAGTTTTCTCGTGTTTCCACGTCTAAAATGCATGAAATAACACTGTTCTATTGCTGAATATTGTTAGGAAATAGATTGAAACAAATCTGCCGATGGCTTCTACAATTCTTGATGGAAATCGCTTATTTCTCTAATGTTATTGTTTAAAGCGTATTTAAGCGTTAAAACGATCAAAATAAGCATGAAAATCACTATTTTAATAACTGGATTTCGATCAGAGAACCACAGTAAATCACACAAAGTACAACTTATGTAATATGTCTGGAACGAATCTAAAGTAGAAAACCAAAGTTTTCTCGTGTTTTCCACGTCTAAAATGCATGAAATAACACTGTTCTATTGCTGAATATTGTTAGGAAATAGATTGAAACAAATCTGCCGATGGCTTCTACAATTCTTGATGGAAATCGCTTATTTCTCTAATGTTATTGTTTAAAGCGTATTTAAGCGCTTAAAACGATCAAAATAAGCATGAAAATCACTATTTTAATAACTGGATTTCGATCAGAGAACCACAGTAAATCACACAAAGTACAACTTATGAATATGTCTGGAACGAATCTAAAGTAGAAAACCAAAGTTTTCTCGTGTTTCCACGTCTAAAATGCATGAAATAACACTGTTCTATTGCTGAAATTGTTAGGAAATAGATTGAAACAAATCTGCCGATGGCTTCTACAATTCTTGATGGAAATCGCTTATTTCTCTAATGTTATTGTTTAAAGCGTATTTAAGCGTTTAAAACGATCAAAATAAGCATGAAAATCACTATTTTAATAACTGGATTTCGATCAGAGAACCACAGTAAATCACACAAAGTACAACTTATGTAATATGTCTGGAACGAATCTAAAGTAGAAAACCAAAGTTTTCTCGTGTTTCCCACGTCTAAAATGCATGAAATAACACTGTTCTATTGCTGAATATTGTTAGGAAATAGATTGAAACAAATCTGCCGATGGCATCTACAATTCTTGATGGAAATCGCTTATTTCTCTAATGTTATTGTTTAAAGCGTATTTAAGCGCTTAAAACGATCAAAATAAGCATGAAAATCACTATTTTAATAACTGGATTTCGATCAGAGAACCACAGTAATCACACAAAGTACAACTTATGTAATATGTCTGGAACGAATCTAAAGTAGAAAACCAAAGTTTTCTCGTGTTTCCACGTCTAAAATGCATGAAATAACACTGTTCTATTGCTGAATATTGTTAGGAAATAGATTGAAACAAATCTGCCGATGGCTCTACAATTCTTGATGGAAATCGCTTATTTCTCTAATGTTATTGTTTAAAGCGTATTTAAGCGTTTAAAACGATCAAAATAAGCATGAAAATCACTATTTTATAACTGGATTTCGATCAGAGAACCACAGTAAATCACACAAAGTACAACTTATGTAATATGTCTGGAACGAATCTAAAGTAGAAAACCAAAGTTTTCTCGTGTTTCCACGTCTAAAATGCATGAAATAACACTGTTCTATTGCTGAATATTGTTAGGAAATAGATTGAAACAAATCTGCCGATGGCTTCTACAATTCTTGATGGAAATCGCTTATTTCTCTAATGTTATTGTTAAAGCGTATTTAAGCGCTTAAAACGATCAAAATAAGCATGAAAATCACTATTTTAATAACTGGATTTCGATCAGAGAACCACAGTAATCACACAAAGTACAACTTATTAATATGTCTGGAACGAATCTAAAGTAGAAAACCAAAGTTTTCTCGTGTTTCCACGTCTAAAATGCATGAAATAACACTGTTCTATTGCTGAATATTGTTAGGAAATAGATTGAAACAAATCTGCCGATGGCATCTACAATTCTTGATGGAAATCGCTTATTTCTCTAATGTTATTGTTTAAAGCGTATTTAAGCGTTTAAAACGATCAAAATAAGCATGAAAATCACTATTTTAATAACTGGATTTCGATCAGAGAACCACAGTAAATCACACAAAGTACAACTTATGTAATGTCTGGAACGAATCTAAAGTAGAAAACCAAAGTTTTCTCGTGTTTCCACGTCTAAAATGCATGAAATAACACTGTTCTATTGCTGAATATTGTTAGGAAATAGATTGAAACAAATCTGCCGATGGCTTCTACAATTCTTGATGGAAATCGCTTATTTCTCTAATGTTATTGTTTAAAGCGTATTTAAGCGCTTAAAACGATCAAAATAAGCATGAAAATCACTATTTTAATAACTGGATTTCGATCAGAGAACAGTAAATCACACAAAGTACAACTTATGTAATATGTCTGGAACGAATCTAAAGTAGAAAACCAAAGTTTTCTCGTGTTTCCACGTAAAATGCATGAAATAACACTGTTCTATTGCTGAATATTTTAGGAAATAGATTGAAACAAATCTGCCGATGGCTCTACAATTCTTGATGGAAATCGCTTATTTCTCTAATGTTATTGTTTAAAGCGTATTTAAGCGCTTAAAACGATCAAAATAAGCATGAAAATCACTATTTTAATAACTGGATTTCGATCAGAGAACCACAGTAAATCACACAAAGTACAACTTATGTAATATGTCTGGAACGAATCTAAAGTAGAAAACCAAAGTTTTCTCGTGTTTCCACGTCTAAAATGCATGAAATAACACTGTTCTATTGCTGAATATTGTTAGGAAATAGATTGAAACAAATCTGCCGATGGTTCTTGATGGAAATCGCTTATTTCTCTAATGTTATTGTTTAAAGCGTATTTAAGCGTTTAAAACGATCAAAATAAGCATGAAATCACTATTTTAATAACTGGATTTCGATCAGAGAACCACAGTAAATCACACAAAGTACAACTTATGTAATATGTCTGGAACGAATCTAAAGTAGAAAACCAAAGTTTTCTCGTGTTTCCACGTCTAAAATGCATGAAATAACACTGTTCTATTGCTGAATATTGTTAGGAAATAGATTGAAACAAATCTGCCGATGGCTCTACAATTCTTGATGGAAATCGCTTATTTCTCTAATGTTATTGTTTAAAGCGTATTTAAGCGCTTAAAACGATCAAAATAAGCATGAAAATCACTATTTTAATAACTGGATTTCGATCAGAGAACCACAGTAAATCACACAAAGTACAACTTATGTAATATGTCTGGAACGAATCTAAAGTAGAAACCAAAGTTTTCTCGTGTTTCCACGTCTAAAATGCATGAAATAACACTGTTCTATTGCTGAATATTGTTAGGAAATAGATTGAAACAAATCTGCCGATGGCTTCTACAATTCTTGATGGAAATCGCTTATTTCTCTAATGTTATTGTTTAAAGCGTATTTAAGCGCTTAAAACGATCAAAATAAGCATGAAAATCACTATTTTAATAACTGGATTTCGATCAGAGAACCACAGTAAATCACACAAAGTACAACTTATTATCTGGAACGAATCTAAAGTAGAAAACCAAAGTTTTCTCGTGTTTCCACGTCTAAAATGCATGAAATAACACTGTTCTATTGCTGAATATTGTTAGGAAATAGATTGAAACAAATCTGCCGATGGCATCTACAATTCTTGATGGAAATCGCTTATTTCTCTAATGTTATTGTTTAAAGCGTATTTAAGCGTTTAAAACGATCAAAATAAGCATGAAAATCACTATTTTAATAACTGGATTTCGATCAGAGAACCACAGTAAATCACACAAAGTACAACTTATGTAATATGTCTGGAACGAATCTAAAGTAGAAAACCAAAGTTTTCTCGTGTTTTCCACGTCTAAAATGCATGAAATAACACTGTTCTATTGCTGAATTGTTAGGAAATAGATTGAAACAAATCTGCCGATGCTCTACAATTCTTGATGGAAATCGCTTATTTCTCTAATGTTATTGTTTAAAGCGTATTTAAGCGCTTAAAACGATCAAATAAGCATGAAATCACTATTTTAATAACTGGATTTCGATCAGAGAACCACAGTAAATCACACAAAGTACAACTTATGTAATATGTCTGGAACGAATCTAAAGTAGAAAACCAAAGTTTTCTCGTGTTTTCCACGTCTAAAATGCATGAAATAACACTGTTCTATTGCTGAATATTGTTAGGAAATAGATTGAAACAAATCTGCCGATGCTTCTACAATTCTTGATGGAAATCGCTTATTTCTCTAATGTTATTGTTTAAAGCGTATTTAAGCGTTAAAACGATCAAAATAAGCATGAAAATCATTTTTAATAACTGGATTTCGCAGAGAACCACAGTAAATCACACAAAGTACAACTTATGTAATATGTCTGGAACGAATCTAAAGTAGAAAACCAAAGTTTTCTCGTTTTCCACGTCTAAAATGCATGAAATAACACTGTTCTATTGCTGAATATTGTTAGGAAATAGATTGAAACAAATCTGCCGATGGCTTCTACAATTCTTGATGGAAATCGCTTATTTCTCTAATGTTATTGTTTAAAGCGTATTTAAGCGTTTAAAACGATCAAAATAAGCATGAAAATCACTATTTTAATAACTGGATTTCGATCAGAGAACCACAGTAAATCACACAAAGTACAACTTATGTAATATGTCTGGAACGAATCTAAAGTAGAAAACCAAAGTTTTCTCGTGTTTTCACGTCTAAAATGCATGAAATAACACTGTTCTATTGCTGAATATTGTTAGGAAATAGATTGAAACAAATCTGCCGATGGCATCTACAATTCTTGATGGAAATCGCTTATTTCTCTAATGTTATTGTTTAAAGCGTATTTAAGCGCTTAAAACGATCAAAATAAGCATGAAAATCACTATTTTAATAACTGGATTTCGATCAGAGAACCACAGTAAATCACAAAAGTACAACTTATGTAATATGTCTGGAACGAATCTAAAGTAGAAAACCAAAGTTTTCTCGTGTTTTCCACGTCTAAAATGCATGAAATAACACTGTTCTATTGCTGAATATTGTTAGGAAATAGATTGAAACAAATCTGCCGATGGCTTCTACAATTCTTGATGGAAATCGCTTATTTCTCTAATGTTATTGTTTAAAGCGTATTTAAGCGTTAAAACGATCAAAATAAGCATGAAAATCACTATTTTAATAACTGGATTTCGATCAGAGAACCACAGTAAATCACACAAAGTACAAACTTATGTAATATGTCTGGAACGAATCTAAAGTAGAAAACCAAAGTTTTCTCGTGTTTCCACGTCTAAAATGCATGAAATAACACTGTTCTATTGCTGAACATTGTTAGGAAATAGATTGAAACAAATCTGCCGATGGCATCTACAATTCTTGATGGAAATCGCTTTTTCTCTAATGTTATTGTTTAAAGCGTATTTAAGCGCTTAAAACGATCAAAATAAGCATGAAAATCACTATTTTAATAACTGGATTTCGATCAGAGAACCAGTAAATCACACAAAGTACAACTTATGTAATATGTCTGGAACGAATCTAAAGTAGAAAACCAAAGTTTTCTCGTGTTTTCCACGTCTAAAATGCATGAAATAACACTGTTCTATTGCTGAATATTGTTAGGAAATAGATTGAAACAAATCTGCCGATGGCTTCTACAATTCTTGATGGAAATCGCTTATTTCTCTAATGTTATTGTTTAAAGCGTATTTAAGCGTTTAAAACGATCAAAATAAGCATGAAAATCACTATTTTAATAACTGGATTTCGATCAGAGAACCACAGTAAATCACACAAAGTACAACTTATGTAATATGTCTGGAACGAATCTAAAGTAGAAAACCAAAGTTTTCTCGTGTTTCACGTCTAAATGCATGAAATAACACTGTTCTATTGCTGAACATTGTTAGGAAATAGATTGAAACAAATCTGCCGATGCTTCTACAATTCTTGATGGAAATCGCTTATTTCTCTAATGTTATTGTTTAAAGCGTATTTAAGCGTTTAAAACGATCAAAATAAGCATGAAAATCACTATTTTAATAACTGGATTTCGATCAGAGAACCAGTAAATCACACAAAGTACAACTTATGTAATATGTCTGGAACGAATCTAAAGTAGAAAACCAAAGTTTTCTCGTGTTTCCACGTCTAAAATGCATGAAATAACACTGTTCTATTGCTGAATATTGTTAGGAAATAGATTGAAACAAATCTGCCGATGGCTTCTACAATTCTTGATGGAAATCGCTTATTTCTCTAATGTTATTGTTTAAAGCGTATTTAAGCGTTTAAAACGATCAAAATAAGCATGAAAATCACTATTTTAATAACTGGATTTCGATCAGAGAACCACAGTAAATCACACAAAGTACAACTTATGTAATATGTCTGGAACGAATCTAAAGTAGAAAACCAAAGTTTTCTCGTGTTTCCCACGTCTAAAATGCATGAAATAACACTGTTCTATTGCTGAACATTGTTAGGAAATAGATTGAAACAAATCTGCCGATGGCTCTACAATTCTTGATGGAAATCGCTTATTTCTCTAATGTTATTGTTTAAAGCGTATTTAAGCGCTTAAAACGATCAAAATAAGCATGAAAATCACTATTTTAATAACTGGATTTCGATCAGAGAACCAGTAAATCACACAAAGTACAACTTATGTAATATGTCTGGAACGAATCTAAAGTAGAAACCAAAGTTTTCTCGTGTTTTCCACGTCTAAAATGCATGAAATAACACTGTTCTATTGCTGAACATTGTTAGGAAATAGATTGAAACAAATCTGCCGATGGCTCTACAATTCTTGATGGAAATCGCTTATTTCTCTAATGTTATTGTTTAAAGCGTATTTAAGCGTTTAAAACGATCAAAATAAGCATGAAAATCACTATTTTAATAACTGGATTTCGATCAGAGAACCACAGTAAATCACACAAAGTACAACTTATGTAATATGTCTGGAACGAATCTAAAGTAGAAAACCAAAGTTTTCTCGTGTTTCCCACGTCTAAAATGCATGAAATAACACTGTTCTATTGCTGAACATTGTTAGGAAATAGATTGAAACAAATCTGCCGATGGCATCTACAATTCTTGATGGAAATCGCTTATTTCTCTAATGTTATTGTTTAAAGCGTATTTAAGCGTTTAAAACGATCAAAATAAGCATGAAAATCACTATTTTAATAACTGGATTTCGATCAGAGAACCACAGTAAATCACACAAAGTACAACTTATGTAATATGTCTGGAACGAATCTAAAGTAGAAAACAAAGTTTTCTCGTGTTTTTCCACGTCTAAAATGCATGAAATAACACTGTTCTATTGCTGAACATTGTTAGGAAATAGATTGAAACAAATCTGCCGATGGCATCTACAATTCTTGATGGAAATCGCTTATTTCTCTAATGTTATTGTTTAAAGCGTATTTAAGCGTTAAAACGATCAAAATAAGCATGAAAATCACTATTTTAATAACTGGATTTCGATCAGAGAACCACAGTAAATCACACAAAGTACAACTTATGTAATATGTCTGGAACGAATCTAAAGTAGAAACCAAAGTTTTCTCGTGTTTCCACGTCTAAAATGCATGAAATAACACTGTTCTATTGCTGAATATTGTTAGGAAATAGATTGAAACAAATCTGCCGATGGCTTCTACAATTCTTGATGGAAATCGCTTATTTCTCTAATGTTATTGTTTAAAGCGTATTTAAGCGTTTAAAACGATCAAAATAAGCATGAAAATCACTATTTTAATAACTGGATTTCGATCAGAGAACCACAGTAAATCACACAAAGTACAACTTATGTAATATGTCTGGAACGAATCTAAAGTAGAAAACCAAAGTTTTCTCGTGTTTCCCACGTCTAAAATGCATGAAATAACACTGTTCTATTGCTGAACATTGTTAGGAAATAGATTGAAACAAATCTGCCGATGCTTCTACAATTCTTGATGGAAATCGCTTATTTCTCTAATGTTATTGTTTAAAGCGTATTTAAGCGCTTAAAACGATCAAAATAAGCATGAAAATCACTATTTTAATAACTGGATTCGATCAGAGAACCACAGTAAATCACACAAAGTACAACTTATGTAATATGTCTGGAACGAATCTAAAGTAGAAAACCAAAGTTTTCTCGTGTTTCCACGTCTAAAATGCATGAAATAACACTGTTCTATTGCTGAATTGTTAGGAAATAGATTGAAACAAATCTGCCGATGCATCTACAATTCTTGATGGAAATCGCTTATTTCTCTAATGTTATTGTTTAAAGCGTATTTAAGCGTTTAAAACGATCAAAATAAGCATGAAAATCACTATTTTAATAACTGGATTTCGATCAGAGAACCACAGTAAATCACACAAAGTACAACTTATGTAATATGTCTGGAACGAATCTAAAGTAGAAAACCAAAGTTTTCTCGTGTTTTCCACGTCTAAAATGCATGAAATAACACTGT
>JACMZG010000703.1:0-15429 GCA_018340805.1 Microvelia longipes
TATTTAATAACTGGATTTCGATCAGAGAACCACAGTAAATCACACAAAGTACAACTTATGTAATATGTCTGGAACGAATCTAAAGTAGGAAACGAAAGTTTTCTCGTGTTTCCACGTCTAAAATGCATGAAATAACACTGTTCTATTGCTGAATATTGTTAGGAAATAGATTGAAACAAATCTGCCGATGGCTCTACAATTCTTGATGGAAATCGCTTATTTCTCTAATGTTATTGTTTAAAGCGTATTTAAGCGCTTAAAAACGATCAAAATAAGCATGAAAATCACTATTTTAATAACTGGATTTCGATCAGAGAACCACAGTAAATCACACAAAGTACAACTTATGTAATATGTCTGGAACGAATCTAAAGTAGGAAACGAAAGTTTTCTCGTGTTTTCCCGTCTAAAATGCATGAAATAACACTGTTCTATTGCTGATTGTTAGGAAATAGATTGAAACAAATCTGCCGATGGCTCTACAATTCTTGATGGAAATCGCTTATTTCTCTAATGTTATTGTTTAAAGCGTATTTAAGCGCTTAAAACGATCAAAATAAGCATGAAAATCACTATTTTAATAACTGGATTTCGATCAGAGAACCACAGTAAATCACACAAAGTACAACTTATGTAATATGTCTGGAACGAATCTAAAGTAGGAACGAAGTTTTCTCGTGTTTTCCACGTCTAAAATGCATGAAATAACACTGTTCTATTGCTGAATATTGTTAGGAAATAGATTGAAACAAATCTGCCGATGGCTCTACAATTCTTGATGGAAATCGCTTATTTCTCTAATGTTATTGTTTAAAGCGTATTTAAGCGTTTAAAATGATCAAAATAAGCATGAAAATCACTATTTTAATAACTGGATTTCGATCAGAGAACCACAGTAAATCACACAAAGTACAACTTATGTAATATGTCTGGAACGAATCTAAAGTAGAAACGAAAGTTTTCTCGTGTTTTCCACGTCTAAAATGCATGAAATAACACTGTTCTATTGCTGAATATTGTTAGGAAATAGATTGAAACAAATCTGCCGATGGCATCTACAATTCTTGATGGAAATCGCTTATTTCTCTAATGTTATTGTTTAAAGCGTATTTAAGCGCTTAAAATCAAAATAAGCATGAAAATCACTATTTTAATAACTGGATTTCGATCAGAGAACCAGTAAATCACACAAAGTACAACTTATGTAATATGTCTGGAACGAATCTAAAGTAGAAACGAAAGTTTTCTCGTGTTTCCACGTCTAAAATGCATGAAATAACACTGTTCTATTGCTGAATTGTTAGGAAATAGATTGAAACAAATCTGCCGATGGCTTCTACAATTCTTGATGGAAATCGCTTATTTCTCTAATGTTATTGTTTAAAGCGTATTTAAGCGCTTAAAACGATCAAAATAAGCATGAAAATCACTATTTTAATAACTGGATTTCGATCAGAGAACCACAGTAAATCACACAAAGTACAACTTATGTAATATGTCTGGAACGAATCTAAAGTAGAAAAAGTTTTCTCGTGTTTCCACGTCTAAAATGCATGAAATAACACTGTTCTATTGCTGAATATTGTTAGGAAATAGATTGAAACAAATCTGCCGATGGCATCTACAATTCTTGATGGAAATCGCTTATTTCTCTAATGTTATTGTTTAAAGCGTATTTAAGCGCTTAAAACGATCAAAATAAGCATGAAAATCACTATTTTAATAACTGGATTTCGATCAGAGAACCACAGTAAATCACACAAAGTACAACTTATGTAATATGTCTGGAACGAATCTAAAGTAGAAAACCAAAGTTTTCTCGTGTTTTCCACGTCTAAAATGCATGAAATAACACTGTTCTATTGCTGAATATTGTTAGGAAATAGATTGAAACAAATCTGCCGATGGCATCTACAATTCTTGATGGAAATCGCTTATTTCTCTAATGTTATTGTTTAAAGCGTATTTAAGCGCTTAAAACGATCAAAATAAGCATGAAAATCACTATTTTAATAACTGGATTTCGATCAGAGAACCACAGTAAATCACACAAAGTACAACTTATGTAATATGTCTGGAACGAATCTAAAGTAGAAACCAAAGTTTTCTCGTGTTTTCCACGTCTAAAATGCATGAAATAACACTGTTCTATTGCTGAATATTGTTAGGAAATAGATTGAAACAAATCTGCCGATGGCATCTACAATTCTTGATGGAAATCGCTTATTTCTCTAATGTTATTGTTTAAAGCGTATTTAAGCGCTTAAAACGATCAAAATAAGCATGAAAATCACTATTTTAATAACTGGATTTCGATCAGAGAACCACAGTAAATCACACAAAGTACAACTTATGTAATATGTCTGGAACGAATCTAAAGTAGAAAACCAAAGTTTTCTCGTGTTTTCCACGTCTAAAATGCATGAAATAACACTGTTCTATTGCTGAATATTGTTAGGAAATAGATTGAAACAAATCTGCCGATGGCATCTACAATTCTTGATGGAAATCGCTTATTTCTCTAATGTTATTGTTTAAAGCGTATTTAAGCGCTTAAAACGATCAAAATAAGCATGAAAATCACTATTTTAATAACTGGATTTCGATCAGAGAACCACAGTAAATCACACAAAGTACAACTTATGTAATATGTCTGGAACGAATCTAAAGTAGAAAACCAAAGTTTTCTCGTGTTTCCACGTCTAAAATGCATGAAATAACACTGTTCTATTGCTGAATATTGTTAGGAAATAGATTGAAACAAATCTGCCGATGGCATCTACAATTCTTGATGGAAATCGCTTATTTCTCTAATGTTATTGTTTAAAGCGTATTTAAGCGCTTAAAACGATCAAAATAAGCATGAAAATCACTATTTTAATAACTGGATTTCGATCAGAGAACCACAGTAAATCACACAAAGTACAACTTATGTAATATGTCTGGAACGAATCTAAAGTAGAAACCAAAGTTTTCTCGTGTTTTCCACGTCTAAAATGCATGAAATAACACTGTTCTATTGCTGAATATTGTTAGGAAATAGATTGAAACAAATCTGCCGATGGCATCTACAATTCTTGATGGAAATCGCTTATTTCTCTAATGTTATTGTTTAAAGCGTATTTAAGCGCTTAAAACGATCAAAATAAGCATGAAAATCACTATTTTAATAACTGGATTTCGATCAGAGAACCACAGTAAATCACACAAAGTACAACTTATGTAATATGTCTGGAACGAATCTAAAGTAGAAAACCAAAGTTTTCTCGTGTTTTCCACGTCTAAAATGCATGAAATAACACTGTTCTATTGCTGAATATTGTTAGGAAATAGATTGAAACAAATCTGCCGATGGCATCTACAATTCTTGATGGAAATCGCTTATTTCTCTAATGTTATTGTTTAAAGCGTATTTAAGCGCTTAAAACGATCAAAATAAGCATGAAAATCACTATTTTAATAACTGGATTTCGATCAGAGAACCACAGTAAATCACACAAAGTACAACTTATGTAATATGTCTGGAACGAATCTAAAGTAGAAAACCAAAGTTTTCTCGTGTTTTCCACGTCTAAAATGCATGAAATAACACTGTTCTATTGCTGAATATTGTTAGGAAATAGATTGAAACAAATCTGCCGATGGCATCTACAATTCTTGATGGAAATCGCTTATTTCTCTAATGTTATTGTTTAAAGCGTATTTAAGCGCTTAAAACGATCAAAATAAGCATGAAAATCACTATTTTAATAACTGGATTTCGATCAGAGAACCACAGTAAATCACACAAAGTACAACTTATGTAATATGTCTGGAACGAATCTAAAGTAGAAACCAAAGTTTTCTCGTGTTTTCCACGTCTAAAATGCATGAAATAACACTGTTCTATTGCTGAATATTGTTAGGAAATAGATTGAAACAAATCTGCCGATGGCATCTACAATTCTTGATGGAAATCGCTTATTTCTCTAATGTTATTGTTTAAAGCGTATTTAAGCGCTTAAAACGATCAAAATAAGCATGAAAATCACTATTTTAATAACTGGATTTCGATCAGAGAACCACAGTAAATCACACAAAGTACAACTTATGTAATATGTCTGGAACGAATCTAAAGTAGAAAACCAAAGTTTTCTCGTGTTTTCCACGTCTAAAATGCATGAAATAACACTGTTCTATTGCTGAATATTGTTAGGAAATAGATTGAAACAAATCTGCCGATGGCATCTACAATTCTTGATGGAAATCGCTTATTTCTCTAATGTTATTGTTTAAAGCGTATTTAAGCGCTTAAAACGATCAAAATAAGCATGAAAATCACTATTTTAATAACTGGATTTCGATCAGAGAACCACAGTAAATCACACAAAGTACAACTTATGTAATATGTCTGGAACGAATCTAAAGTAGAAACCAAAGTTTTCTCGTGTTTTCCACGTCTAAAATGCATGAAATAACACTGTTCTATTGCTGAATATTGTTAGGAAATAGATTGAAACAAATCTGCCGATGGCATCTACAATTCTTGATGGAAATCGCTTATTTCTAATGTTATTGTTTAAAGCGTATTTAAGCGCTTAAAACGATCAAAATAAGCATGAAAATCACTATTTTAATAACTGGATTTCGATCAGAGAACCACAGTAAATCACACAAAGTACAACTTATGTAATATGTCTGGAACGAATCTAAAGTAGAAAACCAAAGTTTTCTCGTGTTTTCCACGTCTAAAATGCATGAAATAACACTGTTCTATTGCTGAATATTGTTAGGAAATAGATTGAAACAAATCTGCCGATGGCATCTACAATTCTTGATGGAAATCGCTTATTTCTCTAATGTTATTGTTTAAAGCGTATTTAAGCGCTTAAAACGATCAAAATAAGCATGAAAATCACTATTTTAATAACTGGATTTCGATCAGAGAACCACAGTAAATCACACAAAGTACAACTTATGTAATATGTCTGGAACGAATCTAAAGTAGAAAACCAAAGTTTTCTCGTGTTTTCCACGTCTAAAATGCATGAAATAACACTGTTCTATTGCTGAATATTGTTAGGAAATAGATTGAAACAAATCTGCCGATGGCATCTACAATTCTTGATGGAAATCGCTTATTTCTCTAATGTTATTGTTTAAAGCGTATTTAAGCGCTTAAAACGATCAAAATAAGCATGAAAATCACTATTTTAATAACTGGATTTCGATCAGAGAACCACAGTAAATCACACAAAGTACAACTTATGTAATATGTCTGGAACGAATCTAAAGTAGAAAACCAAAGTTTTCTCGTGTTTTCCACGTCTAAAATGCATGAAATAACACTGTTCTATTGCTGAATATTGTTAGGAAATAGATTGAAACAAATCTGCCGATGGCATCTACAATTCTTGATGGAAATCGCTTATTTCTCTAATGTTATTGTTTAAAGCGTATTTAAGCGCTTAAAACGATCAAAATAAGCATGAAAATCACTATTTTAATAACTGGATTTCGATCAGAGAACCACAGTAAATCACACAAAGTACAACTTATGTAATATGTCTGGAACGAATCTAAAGTAGAAAACCAAAGTTTTCTCGTGTTTTCCACGTCTAAAATGCATGAAATAACACTGTTCTATTGCTGAATATTGTTAGGAAATAGATTGAAACAAATCTGCCGATGGCATCTACAATTCTTGATGGAAATCGCTTATTTCTCTAATGTTATTGTTTAAAGCGTATTTAAGCGCTTAAAATCAAAATAAGCATGAAAATCACTATTTTAATAACTGGATTTCGATCAGAGAACCACAGTAAATCACACAAAGTACAACTTATGTAATATGTCTGGAACGAATCTAAAGTAGAAACCAAAGTTTTCTCGTGTTTCCACGTCTAAAATGCATGAAATAACACTGTTCTATTGCTGAATATTGTTAGGAAATAGATTGAAACAAATCTGCCGATGGCATCTACAATTCTTGATGGAAATCGCTTATTTCTCTAATGTTATTGTTTAAAGCGTATTTAAGCGCTTAAAACGATCAAAATAAGCATGAAAATCACTATTTTAATAACTGGATTTCGATCAGAGAACCACAGTAAATCACACAAAGTACAACTTATGTAATATGTCTGGAACGAATCTAAAGTAGAAAACCAAAGTTTTCTCGTGTTTTCCACGTCTAAAATGCATGAAATAACACTGTTCTATTGCTGAATATTGTTAGGAAATAGATTGAAACAAATCTGCCGATGGCATCTACAATTCTTGATGGAAATCGCTTATTTCTCTAATGTTATTGTTTAAAGCGTATTTAAGCGCTTAAAACGATCAAAATAAGCATGAAAATCACTATTTTAATAACTGGATTTCGATCAGAGAACCACAGTAAATCACACAAAGTACAACTTATGTAATATGTCTGGAACGAATCTAAAGTAGAAAACCAAAGTTTTCTCGTGTTTTCCACGTCTAAAATGCATGAAATAACACTGTTCTATTGCTGAATATTGTTAGGAAATAGATTGAAACAAATCTGCCGATGGCTCTACAATTCTTGATGGAAATCGCTTATTTCTCTAATGTTATTGTTTAAAGCGTATTTAAGCGCTTAAAACGATCAAAATAAGCATGAAAATCACTATTTTAATAACTGGATTTCGATCAGAGAACCACAGTAAATCACACAAAGTACAACTTATGTAATATGTCTGGAACGAATCTAAAGTAGAAAACCAAAGTTTTCTCGTGTTTTCCACGTCTAAAATGCATGAAATAACACTGTTCTATTGCTGAATATTGTTAGGAAATAGATTGAAACAAATCTGCCGATGGCTCTACAATTCTTGATGGAAATCGCTTATTTCTCTAATGTTATTGTTTAAAGCGTATTTAAGCGCTTAAAACGATCAAAATAAGCATGAAAATCACTATTTTAATAACTGGATTTCGATCAGAGAACCACAGTAAATCACACAAAGTACAACTTATGTAATATGTCTGGAACGAATCTAAAGTAGAAAACCAAAGTTTTCTCGTGTTTTCCACGTCTAAAATGCATGAAATAACACTGTTCTATTGCTGAATATTGTTAGGAAATAGATTGAAACAAATCTGCCGATGGCTCTACAATTCTTGATGGAAATCGCTTATTTCTCTAATGTTATTGTTTAAAGCGTATTTAAGCGCTTAAAACGATCAAAATAAGCATGAAAATCACTATTTTAATAACTGGATTTCGATCAGAGAACCACAGTAAATCACACAAAGTACAACTTATGTAATATGTCTGGAACGAATCTAAAGTAGAAAACCAAAGTTTTCTCGTGTTTCCACGTCTAAAATGCATGAAATAACACTGTTCTATTGCTGAATATTGTTAGGAAATAGATTGAAACAAATCTGCCGATGGCTCTACAATTCTTGATGGAAATCGCTTATTTCTCTAATGTTATTGTTTAAAGCGTATTTAAGCGCTTAAAACGATCAAAATAAGCATGAAAATCACTATTTTAATAACTGGATTTCGATCAGAGAACCACAGTAAATCACACAAAGTACAACTTATGTAATATGTCTGGAACGAATCTAAAGTAGAAAACCAAAGTTTTCTCGTGTTTTCCACGTCTAAAATGCATGAAATAACACTGTTCTATTGCTGAATATTGTTAGGAAATAGATTGAAACAAATCTGCCGATGGCTCTACAATTCTTGATGGAAATCGCTTATTTCTCTAATGTTATTGTTTAAAGCGTATTTAAGCGCTTAAAACGATCAAAATAAGCATGAAAATCACTATTTTAATAACTGGATTTCGATCAGAGAACCACAGTAAATCACACAAAGTACAACTTATGCAATATGTCTGGAACGAATCTAAAGTAGAAAACCAAAGTTTTCTCGTGTTTCCACGTCTAAAATGCATGAAATAACACTGTTCTATTGCTGAATATTGTTAGGAAATAGATTGAAACAAATCTGCCGATGGCTCTACAATTCTTGATGGAAATCGCTTATTTCTCTAATGTTATTGTTTAAAGCGTATTTAAGCGCTTAAAACGATCAAAATAAGCATGAAAATCACTATTTTAACTGGATTTCGATCAGAGAACCACAGTAAATCACACAAAGTACAACTTATGCAATATGTCTGGAACGAATCTAAAGTAGAAAACCAAAGTTTTCTCGTGTTTCCACGTCTAAAATGCATGAAATAACACTGTTCTATTGCTGAACATTGTAGGAAATAGATTGAAACAAATCTGCCGATGGCTCTACAATTCTTGATGGAAATCGCTTATTTCTCTAATGTTATTGTTTAAAGCGTATTTAAGCGCTTAAAATGATCAAAATAAGCATGAAAATCACTATTTTAATAACTGGATTTCGATCAGAGAACCACAGTAAATCACACAAAGTACAACTTATGCAATATGTCTGGAACGAATCTAAAGTAGAAAACCAAAGTTTTCTCGTGTTTCCACGTCTAAAATGCATGAAATAACACTGTTCTATTGCTGAACATTGTTAGGAAATAGATTGAAACAAATCTGCCGATGGCTTCTACATTCTTGATGGAAATCGCTTATTTCTCTAATGTTATTGTTTAAAGCGTATTTAAGCGCTTAAAATGATCAAAATAAGCATGAAAATCACTATTTTAATAACTGGATTTCGATCAGAGAACCACAGTAAATCACACAAAGTACAACTTATGCAATATGTCTGGAACGAATCTAAAGTAGAAAACGAAGTTTTCTCGTGTTTCCACTGCTAAAATGCATGAAATAACACTGTTCTATTGCTGAACATTGTTAGGAAATAGATTGAAACAAATCTGCCGATGGCTTCTACAATTCTTGATGGAAATCGCTTATTTCTCTAATGTTATTGTTTAAAGCGTATTTAAGCGCTTAAAACGATCAAAATAAGCATGAAAATCACTATTTTAATAACTGGATTTCGATCAGAGAACCACAGTAAATCACACAAAGTACAACTTATGCAATATGTCTGGAACGAATCTAAAGTAGAAAACCAAAGTTTTCTCGTGTTTCCACTCTAAAATGCATGAAATAACACTGTTCTATTGCTGAACATTGTTAGGAAATAGATTGAAACAAATCTGCCGATGGCTCTACAATTCTTGATGGAAATCGCTTATTTCTCTAATGTTATTGTTTAAAGCGTATTTAAGCGCTTAAAATGATCAAAATAAGCATGAAAATCACTATTTTAATAACTGGATTTCGATCAGAGAACCACAGTAAATCACACAAAGTACAACTTATGCAATATGTCTGGAACGAATCTAAAGTAGAAAACCGAAAGTTTTCTCGTGTTTTCCACGTCTAAAATGCATGAAATAACACTGTTCTATTGCTGAATATTGTTAGGAAATAGATTGAAACAAATCTGCCGATGGCTCTACAATTCTTGATGGAAATCGCTTATTTCTCTAATGTTATTTTTAAAGCGTATTTAAGCGCTTAAAACGATCAAAATAAGCATGAAAATCACTATTTTAATAACTGGATTTCGATCAGAGAACCACAGTAAATCACACAAAGTACAACTTATGCAATATGTCTGGAACGAATCTAAAGTAGAAAACCGAAGTTTTCTCGTGTTTTCCACGTCTAAAATGCATGAAATAACACTGTTCTATTGCTGAACATTGTTAGGAAATAGATTGAAACAAATCTGCCGATGGCTTCTACAATTCTTGATGGAAATCGCTTATTTCTCTAATGTTATTGTTTAAAGCGTATTTAAGCGCTTAAAACGATCAAAATAAGCATGAAAATCACTATTTTAATAACTGGATTTCGATCAGAGAACCACAGTAAATCACACAAAGTACAACTTATGCAATATGTCTGGAACGAATCTAAAGTAGAAAACCAAAGTTTTCTCGTGTTTTCCACGCTAAAATGCATGAAATAACACTGTTCTATTGCTGAACATTGTTAGGAAATAGATTGAAACAAATCTGCCGATGGCTTCTACAATTCTTGATGGAAATCGCTTATTTCTCTAATGTTATTGTTTAAAGCGTATTTAAGCGCTTAAAATGATCAAAATAAGCATGAAAATCACTATTTTAATAACTGGATTTCGATCAGAGAACCACAGTAAATCACACAAAGTACAACTTATGCAATATGTCTGGAACGAATCTAAAGTAGAAAACCGAAGTTTTCTCGTGTTTCCCACTGCTAAAATGCATGAAATAACACTGTTCTATTGCTGAACATTGTTAGGAAATAGATTGAAACAAATCTGCCGATGGCTTCTACAATTCTTGATGGAAATCGCTTATTTCTCTAATGTTATTGTTTAAAGCGTATTTAAGCGCTTAAAATGATCAAAATAAGCATGAAAATCACTATTTTAATAACTGGATTTCGATCAGAGAACCACAGTAAATCACACAAAGTACAACTTATGCAATATGTCTGGAACGAATCTAAAGTAGAAAACCGAAAGTTTTCTCGTGTTTCCACGTCTAAAATGCATGAAATAACACTGTTCTATTGCTGAACATTGTTAGGAAATAGATTGAAACAAATCTGCCGATGGCTTCTACAATTCTTGATGGAAATCGCTTATTTCTCTAATGTTATTGTTTAAAGCGTATTTAAGCGCTTAAAATGATCAAAATAAGCATGAAAATCACTATTTTAATAACTGGATTTCGATCAGAGAACCACAGTAAATCACACAAAGTACAACTTATGCAATATGTCTGGAACGAATCTAAAGTAGAAAACCGAAAGTTTTCTCGTGTTTCCCACTGCTAAATGCATGAAATAACACTGTTCTATTGCTGAACATTGTTAGGAAATAGATTGAAACAAATCTGCCGATGGCTTCTACAATTCTTGATGGAAATCGCTTATTTCTCTAATGTTATTGTTTAAAGCGTATTTAAGTGCTTAAAATGATCAAAATAAGCATGAAAATCACTATTTTAATAACTGGATTTCGATCAGAGAACCACAGTAAATCACACAAAGTACAACTTATGCAATATGTCTGGAACGAATCTAAAGTAGAAAACCGAAGTTTTCTCGTGTTTCCCACTGCTAAAATGCATGAAATAACACTGTTCTATTGCTGAACATTGTTAGGAAATAGATTGAAACAAATCTGCCGATGGCTTCTACAATTCTTGATGGAAATCGCTTATTTCTCTAATGTTATTGTTTAAAGCGTATTTAAGTGCTTAAAATGATCAAAATAAGCATGAAAATCACTATTTTAATAACTGGATTTCGATCAGAGAACCACAGTAAATCACACAAAGTACAACTTATGCAATATGTCTGGAACGAATCTAAAGTAGAAAACCAAGTTTTCTCGTGTTTCCCACTGCTAAAATGCATGAAATAACACTGTTATATTGCTGAACATGTTAGGAAATAGATTGAAACAAATCTGCCGATGGCTTCTACAATTCTTGATGGAAATCGCTTATTTCTCTAATGTTATTGTTTAAAGCGTATTTAAGTGCTTAAAATGATCAAAATAAGCATGAAAATCACTATTTTAATAACTGGATTTCGATCAGAGAACCACAGTAAATCACACAAAGTACAACTTATGCAATATGTCTGGAACGAATCTAAAGTAGAAAACCGAAGTTTTCTCGTGTTTCCCACTGCTAAAATGCATGAAATAACACTGTTCTATTGCTGAACATGTTAGGAAATAGATTGAAACAAATCTGCCGATGGCTTCTACAATTCTTGATGGAAATCGCTTATTTCTCTAATGTTATTGTTTAAAGCGTATTTAAGCGCTTAAAATGATCAAAATAAGCATGAAAATCACTATTTTAATAACTGGATTTCGATCAGAGAACCACAGTAAATCACACAAAGTACAACTTATGCAATATGTCTGGAACGAATCTAAAGTAGAAAACCGAAGTTTTCTCGTGTTTCCCACTGCTAAAATGCATGAAATAACACTGTTATTGCTGAACATGTTAGGAAATAGATTGAAACAAATCTGCCGATGGCTTCTACAATTCTTGATGGAAATCGCTTATTTCTCTAATGTTATTGTTTAAGCGTATTTAAGTGCTTAAAATGATCAAAATAAGCATGAAAATCACTATTTTAATAACTGGATTTCGATCAGAGAACCACAGTAAATCACACAAAGTACAACTTATGCAATATGTCTGGAACGAATCTAAAGTAGAAAACCGAAGTTTTCTCGTGTTTCCCACTGCTAAAATGCATGAAATAACACTGTTATATTGCTGAACATGTTAGGAAATAGATTGAAACAAATCTGCCGATGGCTTCTACAATTCTTGATGGAAATCGCTTATTTCTCTAATGTTATTGTTTAAAGCGTATTTAAGTGCTTAAAATGATCAAAATAAGCATGAAAATCACTATTTTAATAACTGGATTTCGATCAGAGAACCACAGTAAATCACACAAAGTACAACTTATGCAATATGTCTGGAACGAATCTAAAGTAGAAAACCGAAGTTTTCTCGTGTTTCCCACTGCTAAAATGCATGAAATAACACTGTTATATTGCTGAACATGTTAGGAAATAGATTGAAACAAATCTGCCGATGGCTTCTACAATTCTTGATGGAAATCGCTTATTTCTCTAATGTTATTGTTTAAAGCGTATTTAAGTGCTTAAAATGATCAAAATAAGCATGAAAATCACTATTTTAATAACTGGATTTCGATCAGAGAACCACAGTAAATCACACAAAGTACAACTTATGCAATATGTCTGGAACGAATCTAAAGTAGAAAACCGAAGTTTTCTCGTGTTTCCCACTGCTAAAATGCATGAAATAACACTGTTATATTGCTGAACATGTTAGGAAATAGATTGAAACAAATCTGCCGATGGCTTCTACAATTCTTGATGGAAATCGCTTATTTCTCTAATGTTATTGTTTAAAGCGTATTTAAGTGCTTAAAATGATCAAAATAAGCATGAAAATCACTATTTTAATAACTGGATTTCGATCAGAGAACCACAGTAAATCACACAAAGTACAACTTATGCAATATGTCTGGAACGAATCTAAAGTAGAAAACCGAAGTTTTCTCGTGTTTCCCACTGCTAAAATGCATGAAATAACACTGTTATATTGCTGAACATGTTAGGAAATAGATTGAAACAAATCTGCCGATGGCTCTACAATTCTTGATGGAAATCGCTTATTTCTCTAATGTTATTGTTTAAAGCGTATTTAAGTGCTTAAAATGATCAAAATAAGCATGAAAATCACTATTTTAATAACTGGATTTCGATCAGAGAACCACAGTAAATCACACAAAGTACAACTTATGCAATATGTCTGGAACGAATCTAAAGTAGAAAACCGAAGTTTTCTCGTGTTTCCCACTGCTAAAATGCATGAAATAACACTGTTATATTGCTGAACATGTTAGGAAATAGATTGAAACAAATCTGCCGATGGCTTCTACAATTCTTGATGGAAATCGCTTATTTCTCTAATGTTATTGTTTAAAGCGTATTTAAGTGCTTAAAATGATCAAAATAAGCATGAAAATCACTATTTTAATAACTGGATTTCGATCAGAGAACCACAGTAAATCACACAAAGTACAACTTATGCAATATGTCTGGAACGAATCTAAAGTAGAAAACCGAAGTTTTCTCGTGTTTCCCACTGCTAAAATGCATGAAATAACACTGTTATATTGCTGAACATGTTAGGAAATAGATTGAAACAAATCTGCCGATGGCTTCTACAATTCTTGATGGAAATCGCTTATTTCTCTAATGTTATTGTTTAAAGCGTATTTAAGTGCTTAAAATGATCAAAATAAGCATGAAAATCACTATTTTAATAACTGGATTTCGATCAGAGAACCACAGTAAATCACACAAAGTACAACTTATGCAATATGTCTGGAACGAATCTAAAGTAGAAAACCGTTTTCTCGTGTTTCCCACTGCTAAAATGCATGAAATAACACTGTTATATTGCTGAACATGTTAGGAAATAGATTGAAACAAATCTGCCGATGGCTTCTACAATTCTTGATGGAAATCGCTTATTTCTCTAATGTTATTGTTTAAAGCGTATTTAAGTGCTTAAAATGATCAAAATAAGCATGAAAATCACTATTTTAATAACTGGATTTCGATCAGAGAACCACAGTAAATCACACAAAGTACAACTTATGCAATATGTCTGGAACGAATCTAAAGTAGAAAACCGAAGTTTTCTCGTGTTTCCACTCTAAAATGCATGAAATAACACTGTTATATTGCTGAACATGTTAGGAAATAGATTGAAACAAATCTGCCGATGGCTTCTACAATTCTTGATGGAAATCGCTTATTTCTCTAATGTTATTGTTTAAAGCGTATTTAAGTGCTTAAAATGATCAAAATAAGCATGAAAATCACTATTTTAATAACTGGATTTCGATCAGAGAACCACAGTAAATCACACAAAGTACAACTTATGCAATATGTCTGGAACGAATCTAAAGTAGAAAACCGAAGTTTTCTCGTGTTTCCCACTGCTAAAATGCATGAAATAACACTGTTATATTGCTGAACATGTTAGGAAATAGATTGAAACAAATCTGCCGATGGCTTCTACAATTCTTGATGGAAATCGCTTATTTCTCTAATGTTATTGTTTAAAGCGTATTTAAGTGCTTAAAATGATCAAAATAAGCATGAAAATCACTATTTTAATAACTGGATTTCGATCAGAGAACCACAGTAAATCACACAAAGTACAACTTATGCAATATGTCTGGAACGAATCTAAAGTAGAAAACCGAAGTTTTCTCGTGTTTCCCACTGCTAAAATGCATGAAATAACACTGTTATATTGCTGAACATGTTAGGAAATAGATTGAAACAAATCTGCCGATGGCTTCTACAATTCTTGATGGAAATCGCTTATTTCTCTAATGTTATTGTTTAAAGCGTATTTAAGTGCTTAAAATGATCAAAATAAGCATGAAAATCACTATTTTAATAACTGGATTTCGATCAGAGAACCACAGTAAATCACACAAAGTACAACTTATGCAATATGTCTGGAACGAATCTAAAGTAGAAAACCGAAGTTTTCTCGTGTTTCCCACTGCTAAAATGCATGAAATAACACTGTTATTGCTGAACATGTTAGGAAATAGATTGAAACAAATCTGCCGATGGCTTCTACAATTCTTGATGGAAATCGCTTATTTCTCTAATGTTATTGTTTAAAGCGTATTTAAGTGCTTAAAATGATCAAAATAAGCATGAAAATCACTATTTTAATAACTGGATTTCGATCAGAGAACCACAGTAAATCACACAAAGTACAACTTATGCAATATGTCTGGAACGAATCTAAAGTAGAAAACCGAAGTTTTCTCGTGTTTCCCACTGCTAAAATGCATGAAATAACACTGTTA